>JAVQJF010044967.1:0-21635 GCA_036023855.1 Gadopsis marmoratus | reverse complement strand
GGGTGGTCCGGCCATTTCCTATTCATATAAATGGCCGGACCACCGGCGCACACATTACTTTGCAATGCCTTTCTTCCCGCGCCTTCCCCGCTACCACACTTACACTGCGCATGCGCAAGACCTTGCGTGTGTTTGCCTGTAAATTATTTACATATTTATTCTTTATTGTGGCACTCCTATCATTCCATAGTTCTCTAGTGATTCTTCAATATGTACTGTATAGTTCTCCATTCAGAGTTATTCACAAATAATTCATTAATGATTAATTCATTATCAGGTCATTCTTGATTCCTTGCTAAATTCTTAGTGTTACCAACAAAGTTTAATGCAGTGAAGTACTGACCTGGGTTGAAAACAACTTTTCTTTATCATTTTCAGCACCTGAAAATTGGCATCTAAAAATTCCATTCCAATTCCTCTGAGCGTGCCCTGTGGTAAACCTTAAAGTACTACTGATGACTTCATACAGGTTACTACTGTTCATCATGCTGAATTCTTCTTCACCTCAACATACAAGGTGACTCCTGTGGATTCTCATTATACGTCAGTCAGAGCTAATGTATCCCTTGCTATCGTGCCACACTCATCCAACTGTCAGTGTTGGGGAAAGTGTAAGTACTTACATTCCAAAGCGACTCTAATCAATGAAAAATAAGATTCTGTGATATCTAATATTACAAGGTAATAAATTGAGCAAGTTAAGTTAGGACTTGTCCAATAGAAGTGAGACTCCACAATCAATGGTCACCACTCACTATGGTTCCCATACACTTTCATTGTGTTTTCATGGCCCTTCTGCTACTCACTTTTTGTTGTGAGGACATGCACTAAGCATCTTGGTGTTGTGTTTGTGTACACACACGACCAGCTGTTAGCCCTCTACAAAACAATGCTTTTGCCTGGTGTTAGGCCTATGATCCCAGCGGCGCTCAGTGCCCTGCCCCCACTTGGTGGATCAGACCACAACCATCTTGTTAACATTTCAGTATGTTCCTGCAGTTCAAAGGCAGCCTGTCTCCACAAGGACAGTGAGGAGGTGGACTCAGCAGGCCAGTGAGGCCCTGCAGGACTGCTTTGAAACTACAGATTGGGATGTGCTCTGCAAACCACATGGGAATGATATAAACATTACTGACTTCATCACAGACTACAAACAACTTCTGTAAGGATACCACCATCCTAACCAGGACTTTACACTGTTTTCCCAATAGTAAACCCTTGATCACCAGTGACCTGGATAACCTGCTGAATAAAAAGAAGAGAGCCTTCAGGTATGGTGACTGAAAAGGGTGCAGCGCAACCTGAAAGTGGCACTGAGGGAGTGCAGGGACTCCTACGGACAGAAGCTGGAGAACAAACTCCAGGTAAACAGTGTGGATGGGCATTAAGCAGATTACAGGCTTCAACATCAAAGACTGTTATTCAACAGGTTCAGCACAGGACCGCCGCCTGGGCCATCCCACACTGGACCTGTCTTCACCCCGCAGACACAGAGGCAACCCCTGCTTTGCCCCCACATCACCTTGCTGAGCACCCCTGATCACAACCCTCCAACTACAACCTCCACTGAGACGACCCCCACTCTCCACATGATTGTGACAATCAGCCAGGTTAGGAGACAGCTAGAGAAATTTCACAGAGGCAAGGTCCTGATCGTATCAGTCCCAGGGTCCTAATGTCCTGTGCTACCCAACTGTCAGGTATCCTGCAACTCATTCAACCTCAGTCTGATGCAGGAAAACATCTTATATAGTACCAGTACCTAAGAAAGCCACATGTGGCCTCAATGACTTCAGACCAGTTACCCTGATGTCACATGTCATGAAGGTGCTAGAGGGACTGGTTCTGGCCCACCACAAGTAAAACTTTCTCCAAACCATCATCAGTTTGCTTATCAGCATTATGTGGGTGTGGATGATGTCAACTACCTGCTGCAGCGCACTCACTCTCAATTGGTAGTGGTGTCACTGTGAGGATCATGTTTTTTGATTTTTGCAGTGCCTTTAATACCATCCAACCACTTCTACTGAGTGAGAAGCTGCTCAGGATGGGTGTCAGGATCTATGGTCTCCTGGATCGCTGACTATCTGTCGCATAGGCCCCAGTTTGTGTGGCTGGGGAGCTCCCTGTCTGACGTGGTGGTTAGTAACACAGGAGCTCTCAGAAAAATGTTTAAATGTTAAAGTTGATTGCATGAAAATTAAGAAGCTACATCATTCAAAAAATAAGCTAGAGCACACATTTGAGCAAAAGAGTCCACCTTCCCTCTTGCATTCTGTCGGTGCAGAACATGGTCCTCTGTCAAGTGCCATAGTTTTATCTGGGATGTTGTGGTGCCCCCAGGTCTCTGTAAGATATGGGTACAACAATTTCTGATTTACCATTGCTAGCCTGACACTTATTTCAGCAATTTTATTTTCCTGCAACTAGACATTAACCAGGTAAATTAAATCAGCCTTAGGCTGAAGCTGGATTAGTTTAGCTCTTATCCTAATATCTAATACCTAATATCACTATCTAATCTGTGATGAAGACAAACATCTCAAGTCATAAACTAATGATGGTATAACTAAAAATAAATAATTTAGATTACTTTATCATTTTCATTTTGTTAGTTTGAAGCTTTTTAAAGGGAAGGGGGGAAAAATAACTAATTTGCAAGCGTAAGAGCCCATATGAGCAGTTCATTCACTGGTTCAGTTATAAACATATAATGCAATTTAATTATATAATACAATGGCTGACAGGACAGTTAGCAAACAACATTTCCCCTGAACCAGCACGACACAGTCCATGACAACGTGTCTTCACACTATGACAACTCTTTAAAGGGGTCTTTTAATTCTTATTTTCTTATTTTAAAAGATGTGTTGGGCAAGTTACTTGAAACTTTATCAAGTGGTCTTACCCTAACCATACTTACTTATTAATACATTTTAAAATGATCAAAAGTAAACACACTACTAACAGTCCTGTAGCAGTAATTAATTACATTACATATTACATTCTTTTTTGTTACTAAGACCAACACTATCAGAGGTGCTTGCAAAAACACAACATTGTTACAATACTGCAGACGTGCAGAGCCATCCAAAATGACTCCCTCGTTCACCCAATATTCATGTCAATATTTAAGAACACCAAAGAATGAATCCAAATGTATTTTTAGACAGAGATTGGCATAAACTTTAATGAGTACATTTATGATTGATTTTATGAAGGTTTCATTTTAATGACCATTGACCTTTCCTCTAGCACCTCCATCACAACAAATAATACCTTTAGCTCCTGTACTAGGAAGGCTTTAAGAATAGCAACATGTTCAGCATGTGGTTCCTTTCGTCAAACACTTTAATAAATGTGCAAACCTTGTAAGAGAAAATGCAAAATGTCTGTCAAAAAAGTGTCTGTAGTGATTATGATTGTGACTACTGTATTGTAAGGTAACTACGAAAATGTTCCAGCATTGCAGCGTTAATGTTGTAATGCTGGAAAGCATAAATGAGTAAACATAATTTACACTACTGTAACAGAAACTAAATATTTTGACAGAAAGAACTGAATTACAGTAGTGGTGAATTGTAGTATCCAACCAAGTATGAGCATTTGATCGCAGTGCTAATACGTGGTATAATGTATTCTGTGAATGGTTCATGTGATTTAGTGTTTCATAGACCTTACCTTTGAACACAAAACACTTCATACAGTGTTTTGTGTTCAAAGGTAAGGCTTTAGTCACTTTGGCTGGTAGGTATGACAGAAAATACAAACACTGAGACCAGCATTACATGATAAAGACAGGGAAAAACAGGGAACTTGTGATTACGTGATGACATTCACTGAAAGGTCTCACTGCTTTAGTAGATACATGTCTCCCCTGACTAGACCACATTTTCTATTCTTAATGTGCTAAAAATGTTTGCTGGGCAAAAGATGTGTTATCTTCTGGGTCTACATTCTAATATATTGTGTGAATTTTCTGTCCTTTTATAGTACTTAGTTAATGATTGTTTTTGTGTATTTGGTTTTCTTTGGTATGCAGTATTATTTACACATTTATGTATTTGATTATACCGCAGAAGCCATGAATTAGGAACAGTGGAGAAAACAAGTCATCTTATTGTCAGTGACCCTTTTGGAGGAGATCTATCCCAATCACTATCTTGTTCAGCTATTATAGCTACAGCTATTATATTCCTGCTCTATCTTTGTTTCTATGGCCTGGTGGAAAAAAATGAAATATGCTCTACTATTTACGTGTTTTATGAAGCCTGTGTGAGTTCTAGAATTTGAATAGAATTAGAATTAGTTTTTGGCAGCACCCAGTGATAGCGTCACAACAGACATTGTGATGTGCATTGCTGCCCATCAGATCCATGGTTACTGTGTCAGTGTTAACATACACTATATGGACAAACGTATTGGGCCACTCCTCTTAATCATTGAATTCAGTCAGGTCTGCTGACTCAATAACTGCAGAGTTCCAAACCAGCGCTGGCATTAATGTCAGCACCAAAACTGTGCACCGGGAGTTTCATGGCATGGGTTTCCATGGACCGAGCAGCTGCATGCAAGCCTTACATCACCAAGCACAATGCCAAGCGTCGGATGGAGTGGTGTAAAGCATGCCACCATTGGACTCTGGAGCAGTGGAAATGTGTTCTGTGGAGTGACAAATCATGCTTCTCTATCTGGCAGTCTGATGGACAAGTCTGGGTTTGGTGAATGCCAGGAGAACGTTACCTGCCTGACTGCATTATGCCAAAAGTTCGGTTGAGGAGGGATAATGCTATGGGGTTGTTCTTCTGGGGTTGGCCTTAGTTCCAATGAAGGGAAATCTTAAAGCTTCATCTTACCAAGTCATTTTGGAAAATTCTATGCTTCCAACTTTGTGGAAACAGTTCGGGGAAGGCCCCTTTCTGTTCCAGCATGACTGTGCCCCAATGCACAAAGCAAGGTCCATAAAGGCATGGTTGGATGAGTTTGGTGTGGAAGAACTTGATACATCATATTAATATGAATTTGGAATGGGATGTCATTAAAGCTCCCGTAGGTGTTATGTGTAGGTAGCCCAATACTTTTGTCCTTATAGTGTACCTGTTTGTCACCTTGTTGCTTAACCTGGGCCTATTTGTCCGCTGTTCTGGCTTATGTAAACCGCTTCACTCTGGATCATGAGTTTCCCCTGACATTTACAAATTTACAAAGTGGATATTCTGCTGTCGGACTCCCCGTGAAAGCAACATCTATCATCCAGACACACTATTCAATTCATGTGGTTTTATTGGCATTACTATGTACAAGACAACATTGACAATGCATATTAAACTATAGAATCATATCATTTTAAAAATAGTTTGATAAATTAATCGCTGTAATCGCTTTTCTCTGCAGCATTCTAAAACATTTAATCTAACCGTGAACTTTAAAGTCTTCATTAAATATCTTTAATAGGTATATTAATAAAAGGAAAGGTGAAATAATTTACCAGGTTAAATTTGCCTGGAATAGCACAAAATAATTTCAGACCAAAATCCATTCATAAATTTACTTGATTAATTCTGCCTTATTTAATATCAAAAAGTCACATGCTGGATTATTGACATACCGTATATTCTCAAATAGCGGCCCGGGGGCCTTAATTTACCTGAACTGCTGAAGGCACCAGGCCTTTATCCGAGGCAGGCTTGTATAACAGGCAGGCCTTTATTTCTAATTTCCTCTGTTTGTATAACTGGTCATGTTTTAGTAGGAGGCCTCATTTTAATCCGCTCCCGTTTGTCCTGTTAAAGTTAATGCATGTGCTGTTACTCAACACTTCCTGTATCAGTTTCAAAGTAAAAGCCTTCTAGCGTTTCAGCGGACCCATCATTTCTCAACATGGCTTTTCTTGTGTAACATTCAGGAAACGTGTTGTGGAAAACAAACTGACTTGCAAAGTTCCCGTACGGCACTTGAAATGTAGCTGCTGCCATCTTGTGGCACTTGAAAATTACTACAGCGTTTGGCTGCAGTGACTGAAATCAGACAATAACACTTTAGATGAGTAATCCAGAACAACAGTGTCGAACATAGTGGGATTATGTATTTGAGTTTATTAAATTAAAGCAAAGGAGAGATATGATAGATCTGGATCAGGGGTCGGCAACCCGCGGCTCTGGAGCCGCATGTGGCTCTCCCTGTTGCTTTGACAACAAATACGTGGAAATAAATAGCGGTTGTTTTTTTTGCACAATTTACAATTTTTCAACGGCAACACCTCTTGTTGGAGCTCGTCCAGGGAGACTGGGTGACTGTCCAAAAGAAGCAAAGCTCTGAGCCAAAACCCATGGTTCACAGATCAGTTCACGTTTCTAACAGGTTCTCTCCACTCCGCGACACACTGGCTGAGAAACCAATTCATTATTGATAGCTCTATTTTGAGAAATGTGAATGTTAGCGACACCCGTGACCATATTCAGATCCATCCCTGGGGCCAGAGCGGGCAGAGTTTTTCCTTGCCACTGACTCTTAGTGCTGCTCATGGTGGGAATTGTTGGCTCTCTGTAAATAAAGAGTCGGTCTAGACCTGCTTTAGATGGAAAAAGTGCTGAGATAACTTTGTTGTGACATGGTGCTATATATATAAAATTCAATTGGAAATGTACTACATTAGTTGGCATGGGCATAATGACAACTATTATCCATAACCATATCCCGGCCGGTCTTTATTAGTTTGTGGCGACTGCGCCCCTCGCTGTCACTAGAGGCCCAGCCCTTAATTGACCCTCTGCTGTTATTGGAGGAAATTATGGAAACCCATTTCCGCCAGTGTGATTAAAAAAAAAACGATTCTGTCAGTCATTATAGTTTCTCACTATAATGACTTATTATCTCAATATAATGACTTAGTATCTCAATATAATGAGAAACTATCTCAAAAAAAGCAAATTAAGCAGATGGGAAGAGAAAGATATGGAGAAAGAAAGGAACGGTTCATGATTCAAAGCATACCACATCATCTGTCAAACATGGTGAAGGTAGTGTTCTGGCATGGGCATGTATGGCTGCCAGTGGAACTGGGTCACTAGTGTTTATTCATGATGTGACTGCTGATGGAAGTAGATGGATTCTGAAGTTTTTATAGGACTAAACTATCTGCTCAGATTCAGCCAAATGCTGCAGAACTGATAGGACGGTGGTACAGATACCCAAAAACAAAACATACTGCAAAGCAACCCAGGAGCTTCTCAAGGCAAAATGATTCAATATTCTTCAATGGCTGTGTCAGTCACCTGACCTCAACACATTTGAGCATGCTTTTCACATACTGAAGACAAAACTGAGGGAAGAAAGACACACAAAACAGCAGCAACTGAAGACGGCTGCAGAAAAAGCCTGGCTCAAAGAGGAAACTCAGCATTTTGTGATGTCCATGGGTTCCAGACTTCAGGCAGTCACTGACTGCAAAGGATTTTCAGCAAAGTATTAATATAAGGAATATTTTTCCTTATATTTATGATAGTTTCTCAAATTACTTTTGAGCCTCTGAAAATGGTGGACTTTGTGTAAAAACACCTGTCATCCCTAAATGGTTAATGTGATGTTTTTGTCAAATCCCTTGAATTAAAGCTTAAAGTCTTCAATCACATCTTGATTGCTTTGTTTCAAATCCATTGTGATGGTGTACAGAGGCAAAAGTACAAAACTTGTGTCACTGTCCAAATACTTATGGATCTGACTGTAGTTTCTCATTATATTTAGATACTAAGTCATTATATTGAGATAGTATCTCATTATATTAAGATAGTATCTCGTGGTTATCTGGTGGTTAGGCCTACACTCACTGCACGTGTTTGAAACTCTTTACATATGACCATCCTTCTCAATTACAACAACCACCTGAGGGTGGTTAAGGCCGACATGGATGGGTAGTGCAACCCTTTCAGGCAGAGCTGACCAAATGCAAGCCATATATTCAGGTGCATCTGGTCGACATCCAGTGCGACAATGAGGCCTAGACTACTTTCCACACCTCTGGCTGGGGCAGCATGTGGGTCAAATGTGTCCAGCCTTCCTTGGCTCTCTGGGAGAAGACCAGGCTGCTTCTTCTTACTTTGCCATCAACATATAGTTGAACAGAGTTTTAGCCAAGTCCTCCACATGCAGTTCAAATACCACAAGCTTGGTGGCCCCATGCGCACTGAAACTAACTTCTCTACAACCCACAGTGAAGCAACTCTGCACTCCTGAGTAGCAGCAGGAGTTTCCCAACTGTTTCCACTTTAATAATTACCAAGGAAAATCAGAGGCAGGTTACACCACACAGACAACAGGCAGTGGAAAATGCTGTCTAACCTCTTTCACTCCACCCTGTAACAGTGCAAATACACGCACGCACGCACACACACACACACACACACACACCCTGTTGCAAGAGTGTTAACACAGACTGGTAGACATTAACTCCCAGTGAGACGCAGTCAGACTGATATGACTGGGCATGACTACTCTTAATGTCTCACTCATTTGTTTCCTCAGCATACCTCAGTTGCATGAGACCCATGCATTACACATTCAATGCCATGACACTTCCTGTACACAAAAATAAACATAAAACTATTAACAACATATGAATGTATTAGTATGTGCTAAAACCTCAACCGAGTAAAGTCTGCCTCCACAACAAGTAGTCTACATTGCAGTGAATAACTGTGCTCTATACTTCGAGTTTGAGTTATTATTATTTTAAATTATTGAGTGGTTCAGGCAGCAGTGAAAGGACCCAAATGCAGACAGCACAGACAGACAGGAGCTGTTCAATGATTTATTAGTACAAAGGAACCGACATTCGGGTAATATAGGCACTGGTAGGTAGGCATGCAGGCAAGTCTAGGTGCGAAGACGGATGCACAGGGAACCCACAAGGTAAGACCGGAACACAGAAGCCAATCACAGAGCAAATAGTCCAAGCAGTAGAACACACATGAATGCAAACTGAAAACAAAATGAATCACTGAAGGAAAGGATGTGTATATATAGACAAGGGACTAACAAGGGAATTAGGGGCAGATGAACACTAGGGAACAGGGAACAGGAACCACAGACAAAAACCCACGGGATGTAACAGGATTTGTGACACTTTTTATTTAATGTAGCCTGTTCATGTGTTTTGGGCAGTGAGTTATCAAATGTTCTTTTTATAACCAAAATAAAAATGTGAGCTATTTTTATCGTTTTGGTATCATTTTGGCACAGTTTCCTAGGGAGAAATACAACTAGTTGTGCTCCTGTCTCTGAGATTTCTGGCTCCACCCCAATACAATAGAGGTGAATGGAATTTAGTTTGTGCTTCACGCAGCATGGTTAGATACCATGGCACAGAGGACAGGAAAAAGAATCTGAATGAGAGATAGAGTCTCTACTGGAGGGAAGTAAGACAATATGTTTGTTCAGATCTAAGTTAAAGCTGCATTGACTGAAAGTTATGGATTATAAAACCAAACAAGCTGAAAGAAGCTAGAACGGTGCAGAAAGCTAAGGAGAACTGCAGGGTTTGTGATAATTATCTGTGAGATCACTACTACAACTGACACCTTAACTTTTTTGTCATTTGACCTATCATTTCACCCCAGCTGTGTGGTAGATTTCAGATGTATTGCATTTCAGCATAAATTTCTCTTAATCACATGAAGGACATGATCTCTTGTTCACAGGTTCCCATTTGTCTGTGGCATTAGTGAGGGAGTAGTTGAAAGTCCAGCCACATTCACTCTGCTTATTAACAAGGGTGCAAATTTGGCCTGATTTATTTTTTTTAATTCCCCTTTAATCCCCATTTGCAGCATTCCTCTGAGTATTTAGCAGTACAAGGACTCAGCACTCTTTCTGGGCCTTATTTATGCCTCAAATTTGCTATTCTCAAGTGTTTCAACACTTGTGTACCACATTAATTCTGGCTTGTCATAAATCATTGTGTAGATGATCACAATCACCAGTGCCCAGTTGCTCAAAAAGTTTAATCTGGATCAAGACTGATCTGGATTTGGAAATCCCATGTTGTATTATCCAGCATCAGGTAATCCATGTTACTTTTCTGCCAGGTTTTCAAAACAACATTGGATTAAATCATCCTGATCCACATACAAATTTTTCAAGATTATCAAACATGGATTACCAGTGCTCTAAATGGGACTACAAATCACAATGTAAACTACTAGCTCTGTAAAGAACAACAGGTAGAATAGCCAGTGTAGGGTCACTAAGTGTATTTTATTTGAAGAGACAGAAAACAGCACAATAAAACAATACAAACATCCCCTTCCATTATCAATTTCTTTCAAACAGTCAGACCACTCATCTGACCCACAACAAATAAACAAAAACAAGCAAATATACTTACTCACATTGTGGATATTTTTAACACCTGTTTTAAATTATAAAAAGGCCAAATGTCCAACAAAATAAAAAAATGTTCTGAGTTCTTCTTCATTTGTGGAGATACCAGCTTTTTGAAGCCCTGCTTTTAGGAGGTTGATCTCAAGTCTAGCTTTGATTGATTTGTTCCTCTGCCAAATGAATCTGTACTTCAGCTCTTTTGGTTTCTTGCTTAAAAAATGAGTTATAGGCATCATCATCATCATCTTTGATTGACAAAGAACACTTCCACACTCTTATCTGAGCTCCTGTGGCAATAAATGGCTCTACCAGTGAGGACCGAACTTCTTCCTCAATAACAGGGATGATATCCAGAAAAAAATGTGTCCTCTGCATTAGGAGGAACTGACTCGTTTTCTTCAGCAATTGTGGTAGTAGTTTGTAACAATGGCATTCCTTATTGCTCATCCAATCTCTGTTGATTGTGTTATTGTAATTAATATACAGTGATAAATTATTTTAAATATTTTTTATTTAATATTGACAGCTGGTATTTTATGGGGATAAAACCTTCTTTTTACTATACTGAAAGGCTTAATAGGTAGCCTAATCTATACTTTAAGTACATTGTCATTGTAATGGTTAAACAAATGAAGTGCAAAATATACATAAATGTACACCACATGATACAAATATTGTATTATTTGACCAAAACCAAGTTTTATTATATTTGGTTCCTGAAATTCACCCTTCTGCTGGGATCAGGGTAATCCAGCATTTTGGATCAAAGGTATCCAAATCCAACTAAAAAGGTTTGAACAACACATACTGAAGGTTTGATCTAGATCAGAACCAATACTGGATTATGTGATTTAATCAGATTTCAGGATCCTTTTGTTTTTCTTTTGAACTACCTATTTCAATATTTTATCGAATCCAAAATCTCATCAGATAACAACTGGGCCCAGAGGACGAAGCCTACAGACTTTGGTGATTGGTTGGGCTTTCCTGTAGCACCAGGTTGACATTATTGATTAAGAGTGAAAGCTTAAGAAATTTTCAGTATCATAAGGCCAAATCTTTCACTTATTTATCAAAATAATATTGATAATGTCAAGATGGATTGGCACAAAATGTTATACATTCATGGTTCCGAGACAATGTATCCTAATGACTTTGATGATCCCAACTTTTCATCCAGCGCCACCGACAACATTTAGATAGCTTACTATGAAATTTGGTTCAGACAGTCATGCACCAGTCAAGATTAACTGTATTTGATCCCCTGACTGTTCCCCTATAGCACCATCATCAGGTCAAATTAATTTTGTTTATGACCAAATACCTGAAAAACTAATGACATTCCCATCAACCACAGCTTTGTGTTTACTGATAATTAACAAATATTACCATGCTAACATGCTAAACTAAGGTTGTGAACGTGGTAAAGAAAATACCTGCATTGTCATAGTGAGCATATCAGCATGCAAAAGATAGCATTTAAAAACATTTAACTTTAAGTGCACTCTCACAGAGCTACTAATGTGTGTTCATGGTTGAGATGGTGAAAAGACTGTCCTTGTTAAAAGAACCCAACACCATGGCAGACTGTGATAGGCTGAGGACAACGGTCAGTCAAAAAAATACCACTAATCACCTTAAAGTCCTAAAATAATCTTAATAGAACAATTGTTTGACGAATTATCAAAGATGATTAATTGAACTACTGAGATCCTACCTTTACATCGAAGGAAATGTTGGTACTGACCCAAACCATTTTTGCATTTCTTTCAGCTTTCATCGTTGCTGCTGGCCACTTGAGAGAAACCCATAGGGTAGGTCCAGATGTGAATATGTAGAAATGGTGATGTATTCCAAACCACAAGTCTTACTGCTAATTATGTTTATGGCGTTGTGTTGGTCTACCTGAAGGCCACACCATGTCTGTTAATGGTCTAACAGGATAACATTTTCTGATACGTCCCAATCATCTGTATTTGACATCATCATGTTCACACCGAAAAGATTGAAAACTACATTTAATAAGAAAAAACAATGTATTTTCAAAATAAATATGTTTTAATAGTTACACTAAAAACAACAAAAAAGTGTATTAATATTGTAAAACATTTTACAGCACCAATAAATATATGAATGTGAAAATATACTAAAAATGCGTGGCTGTCATCACCGGAGGACTGGTGAGGCACTGCGCCAGCAGTCGGTCTCAATGAACATGCTCTCGGGCCTCTAGTTTGATGGTAGCAGCACAGAGGGTAGATCACATGAACAGCAGTGTACAGAAACACAGGTGTGATTCATGAAAAGAGATGGGTCACAATTCTGTGGACAAAAGCTCTCAAATCTTGAGACTAAAGTCAGAATTACTGGTTTGAGTCTATTTCTGACAATGTTGTACAAAGACTTGCGGGTATTTTTACAGCAGTAAATACTTAACTTAGGGCCTGTTGTGGCTGGTCCTGTCAGTTAGGAAGGAGTGTTTGGGGGTAGATGTGCTCTTACTTCACTAACTTAAATACCTCAAATGAATAAGTCATTCATTTCACTTGTCAACACTCACTGTGACATACAGTTTACACTGGGCCTTGTTTCAGCACTCCTGGTCTACTCTTTGGTGGCCAGCTTAGGCTTCTGCATGAAATAAACAGTGGACAATGTAAGGATTTGATTTATAACTGAATTACATGTGCACACTGTATTTAAGGTTTTAGCTATTAATGCAGTGTTAATTTTGACATCCTTTTATGGTATTTTCTAGGATTGATTCATGTCCATGTGCTATTATCTTGAGGGTACAAATTACTTCTTGCACATCAGTACCCCGACACCTGTCAGGTTC
Source organism: Gadopsis marmoratus (assembly GCA_036023855.1). Classification (NCBI taxonomy): domain Eukaryota; kingdom Metazoa; phylum Chordata; class Actinopteri; order Centrarchiformes; family Percichthyidae; genus Gadopsis; species Gadopsis marmoratus. Next base: position 8,419 of record JAVQJF010044967.1, on the reverse strand, counting down.
CATAGAATTGAGATCAATATCAGATATAAGAAGTTATTTTTCTCACAGTCCAAATTGTCTTCTGTGCTATTGACTGTTTGCCTCCGACAGAATGTATCGCACAATTAGGTGATGTGAAAGCACAGCTCCTGGACATGAAATCTGTGCCAGATGTAATATCTAAAATAATATACATACTATATTGAAGCACACAATGTGTTACAGTAACCTTAATCATTTCAAATAATTTTATCTTATAACAGGTATAGTACAGTATTTAAAGTATTTATTTTATAGTAAAGTATTTTAAAATCATCTATAGTAACCTTCATCATCACTTACTATTAAATATATTCCTTGCAATTTAAGAGAGCTTTATATCCTATTTTTTCTTCATAATATATCTGTTTTGGCTCATCAAATATGAAGGTCTTTATCTCATATGGCAACAGTTAAACATTAAAGGAAATGTTTAGTTTGTGGTAAATGTCTGTATCCTACTGAGCCACACAACTGTGTTATACTTGAGAGTGAGGACATTATGTCAGCACCTGGGTTTGAGTCAAAGAAAACACTGTGCCAGTTTACCACCCTCAGACTAGAGGCCTCCGTCTGATTGGACGGTCATCACTAAATTAGGTCCGAGCTTAGCAGCAGCAACAAGACTCTTTCAGTCCTCCGCATGACATGTCTATGGGCCCACAAGTGCAAAACCACATGTCCATCGCCCCAGTCCAAAACACCTGTGTTGGTGCATCATTCACACTCATGTTGGTGGCTGGGGTTTTTAACCCACCTTTATCTCAACAGGCCCACGGTGATCCCCAGTTGGCTGGTTAGAAACACAGCTTTAGTTTAAATGAGGAATGTCAAAGCATTGTCTTTCAGTCTACAGTCATACATGTTCTCCATTCAATCTGCGGACAGACTGAAAACAGTTGAGGAGTACAAACAAAAATAACCTTAACACTGCATATAAATATCAGAATACTGTATTCTATAAATTAGATTTAGTGTAATAGACAAAGGGATATCTTGCAAGTATATACAGATCGTTTAAGATGAACTGATCTGTTGTGGATGGATGACTATTTCTTTGGAACACCCATAAAGCCATTAAATAAGGTAACTAAGGTTGTGGATTTCTACAGTGACGTGCTGATCTGATCTGTGATCAGCTCATCTAGTTATTTATTGTCACTGTATATACCAACAGTAATATCCCTTTAGACAGCCTGGTCTCAAGACATTTTGTGAAAGGAACACACTAGCTCAAAATGTAAATAATAAACTCTGCACAAAAAGACAAATCTGTTTTCCCACTAGACAAGGATTACATGAGGGAGGACCAGAAACAGGTAGTGGTTTGTTACCTTTAACTCTGATGGAAACTTCAATTTCCTAACTTTTGTTCTACCCTTAACTCCAACATTCAAAGTGGTTTACTTGCCTACACTTAAGGTTATGACTAATACATTTCTAACATTGACTAAAACCTTTTTACTTGCTAAAAGTTAAAATCATTAGCTAACCTTCAGGCCAATTCTTACCATCGTCACATAACCCTAAAGGAAGGTCATCTTCACATTATCCATCAGCACAGCACATAACCTGCAGTCACTTCAGGAAAATCAGAGAGACTTGGGAGTCACTCCGTACAGTGGAGTCCAAACTTCACATCATGTCACAGAGGGAAACAGTTCAACAGGAGTTCCTCTGCCTTCTCTTTATCGTCCTCCCTCCGTCTCCTCTCAGCCTGTTCTGTCAGAGTTCAGAGGCAAGTTCTGAAGTTATGGTCACCAGTTTCTTTTCATACTAAGAAATGTTTAAGATATTCATATTCACAGCAGACCAGCATCCAGTGAAGTGTTACATAAAATAAAAGATTTCACCACTGAAACATTTCCCATTCACGCCTGTGGCACTTTCATTTCACTTTAGTGTCTTTTTATGTAGCAGCAATGTATAGTATATGTAAATTTATATTAAAATCTTTAGGCGGAAAACAGAAAAGATATGCATCCAGAATGTCCCGTCTTGCATTGTCGTTTCATGTCCTTGCAGGGAATGCATTTTCATGTTTCAAAGTGCTGTGCCAAGAAAATAATTCCTTCATTACAGTGTTGCTGGTCTCATCTCCTCAGTTTGTCACATCTGTAGAGGAGAAGATGGGGGAAAAAAGTGACAAGCAAATTAGTTTCGTACCATCTCATGTCTTTCACAATATGATGAGAATATACATCCTCCATGCAAATTAGGGTTTATTTTGACACAGGGGCAGAACAAGAAGCAGAAGTGGATAGGGCGGTTGGGGGGCGGGAACTGATGATCTGGCTCAGATTCCACCTCCTGGGACTTTTTCTGCTGTGTATGAAATGTACTTTTTCAGTAGAAAATTTGGTCTTTGAAATTGAGTAAAACATGAAAACTTGATTTATCCTTCACATCAACTTCTCATATAACTATTTTTCTGAGAGTGGGGTAGCTTAGGGTTCAGGGGGCAGTGTTATAGTTGGACCTGGGGGGTGGTGCTGAGTAGAGTAATGGGGGTCAACAGGAATCTAACCCCCCATCCTTAGGTCCCGTCCATGCTCTTTCCTGAACACTGAGCAGCCAATTAGAATCATGGTGGTCACTCCACCAAAAAGTGTGTGGCTCTCTGAATCCAAAACACTGAGGGGGGTCCCTCGGGGTCAGATGTCATGGGAGTGGCTGGGTCAAGAGAGGTCATGAAACACAGCCTTGTTAACTAGAGGTAGCAGTCCCAGCACCTCTCTATTTGGCAATAAATAACTGGATTAACAATAATTACCTAAAGTTAAATGAGGACAAAACAGAAGTCCTACTTGTTGGCCCTAAAGCAAAAAGAGAAATTCTGTATGATAATCTGGGGAGATTAACTCAGAGGTTACAAGTCTCGGTGTTATTTTAGATTCAGATCTAAGCTTCACGTTCCATATTAACAAGGTGATGAAACATAATTCTTCCACCTTAGAAACAGCTAAAGTATGACCATTTCTAAATCAGACAGATGCAGAAAAACTGATTCATGCTTTTATTTCAAACCGACTCGATTACTGTAATGCACTTTTTATTGGCCTCCCAAAAAAACACTGACAGACTTCAGCTCATTCAAAACTCTGCAGCTCGGCTGTTAACCAGAACAGAACACTCCGATCATCTGCTGCTGGACTATTGAATGTTCCCAGAAACAGCAGTAAGAAAATATGGGATGCAGCCTTTATCAATTATGCCCCAAAGCTTTGGAACGGGAAGCCAGCTGCTACACATCTTCAAGAGCAAACTTAAGACTCATTTTTTCACTTTAGCCTTTAAGTATCTATCTGCTATTAGCTTTTTAGTTGCTTTTAAACATTATTTTAAGCCGGACCTCGGTCCGTATATAAACATAGTTAGAGCTCCCTAGAGCACACGGGTGATGAGCGTTTGCAGTTAAAATCTACGCGCCCGGTTGAGGAAACTCAACTGCAGTTATTACCTACTGAGAAAATAATCCTTTTGAATAACAGGTGAATAACGACTTGGCTCTGGACGGCGCCACCCAGGGACACTGGGGTGTGAAAACATCTGGACAAAACGAACTAGCGATAAATTAAACAAAATAAACTATGAGAGAGGGGGAAAGTGGACCCTCTAAAGCGGCCTAGATCATTAAATATATACAGTCCAATTATTAGAGCATTACATATATAATAAAGGAGGAGGTGAAATGCACTGCTGCACTTCTTTTAAATATGCAAATTTTATGTTTACCATTTCTTACATTCTGTTCAAGTTTTATTTCCTTAATAAGCTTTGCTTTTTATTTGCTTTTAAACATTATTTTAAATGTATCTGTTCAAGTTTTATTTTCTTAATAAGCTTTGCTTTTTATTTGCTTTTAAACATTATTTTAAATGTATCTGTTCAAGTTTTATTTTTCTTAACTGCACTTGTTTTATGGAATTGTCATCTGTAAAGCACTTGGTGCATTAATATCTTTGTTGTAAAGCCCCATACAGCATTTCCTGTATGAATGGTGCTATAGAAATAAAGTTAATTAATATTTTACATAAGCTTTAAGCCAAACTCAAAGATATTCAGTTTACAACTACACATTGTTGTTTAAAAATGACTTGCTTGGCAATCAAAATAGTTGCATTAATTTCCAGTCAATTGACTATTTGCGAAAACAATCTTTTCTGTATACGGAGGGAAAAAATACATACAAGATAAGCAAATTTAAGTCTCGAGTATAGAAAAGTATTTTTAGGATTGGTAACAGCCTGTGTGACAAACTCTACTGAAGGTCCACCAACTAGATTTTTACTGACTTTAAATGAAGGTTTTTCTGCGGTTACGATTCGTACGGCCTTCTTAGGCCTTGAATTCAGTCAGCATAATTGAAAACCTGCGGAAACGGTGAAATAGGCATACTGTCATCAGTACAACCTATACGTGAATAAAAGTACAACATCATAGTAATGGCAGTTTCTATTACCAGAACAGAAGCTCGGGGTGGCAGAGGATCGTGGGAACGTTAAGAGTACATCATGTTGCTTGTATAGGTGTTAAACCACAGGGCCAGCCAAACTGTTGTCATGCACCCTACACATACATATTTAGTCCTATTACCTAGATAACGCGGCTGATTGGGGTGAACAGTTCATTTCACACTCTATGCCGAGCAAAACTGCATGCCTGGCAATCAGTTTTTTCCTTTCAGTAAACTGTGTGCGTGAGCGCGTGCACACGCACACACTCGAGAAACCACAACCACGAGCTCCACCCTGTTTTAAAATAATCCACTACATTAGCGGCATCTAATTTTTAGGTCTGCCATAGGTTTGTACATGCAGTATTTTATCTATTGAAAACAACCAAACTACCGCAACGTGCCGTCAGTTATGCCAGTTTATTTGTAGCACCGTCACTGCAGCCATGGCCCACTCACAGCTGATGAGAGAACCGTGACGGAGCAAGAGCATGCATACAGAGCATGCATGCATGTGAAGAAGCGTCAGATGGAAAAATAAAGACACTAAATTGATTATATGAAGTGGAAGATGATGGTGCCAGTATTGTGTGCACTACACCCAGCCTGCAGCCTGACCTTCTCTGAACCCCACCCTCAAACACCCGCACACACATACAGGGAAGAGAGAGGAAGCAAGTTAGGGTGTGTCTGCAAACAACAGGCCAAGCAAACCACATATCATCGCTCTTACAACATCACCCTCACAGGCGCCTACAAACAAACATCAAAGCAGCAGTTTGTGAACAATCATAATACAAAATCTACATCGAAATTCTGAGCGTTAACGTGAAGTTCAGCTGCTGCAGAAGGAGCCTGACTGACAGCTGCTGATGGTTCTTGTTGAACAAATGGAAGGTTTGGCATCAAAGCTGTAACAGACTTCTCTCTAGTTCCCTTCTACAACCACCGAGTCAGCAAGTGCGTGGGATAGTGCAACAGCAGCAAGTGTGCCCACAGAGAGGGGGGCATTCTGGGTAACCATGGTTCACACCAGTTCCAAGGGACTGTGTTGCGCTGTCCCCAAAATGCTTTTTGCTGAACGCATCCTTTCTGAGCACTACGTGCATTCGTAAACAACTACTGGATGGCCACAATTTGAAGCTTTGAAGCCAACATTTTTCACATATCTTTTAATTATCTATTAATTATTTCTATGTAATTAACATTCATTTTAGTCTGTTGTGTGTTCACACTTGATTGTTGACTGTACTGTTGATGTACACTGCTGCCCCACAATGCATTGCACTAACTAAATGCAGGTACTGCTCACAGCTGCAAAACGTTTAAATAAATTGGAGACGGTAGTCAAAACTGCACCAGGAAGACGTTAGCAAACGGTCCACGGGACAAGACAAAAGGTGCGACAAACCGCGACAGCACTGGGCACTTGAGTAATGAGAGATTTGAGACGTTTCTAGTTTAACTAGTGGGTCAGCATCATAGATAAACCTGGTCTCACATTAAACGTAACTTGTGAAGCAAATTCAAAAGTGAGAAATGCAAACTTCCACAGCGCTGACGGCACTCGCTACGACATGTTACAGTGCACATCATTCCTTGCCACTGTAAAGTGTTTGCATTGAGAAACGACGTGGAGAATACAGTGTGAGAGCAGCGGTTTGGCAAATATGAGAAGGCTTTTATCTTCTCTCTACCCACAATGACATTCTTTCCTGTTGACAGAGTTTAAGACTTGCTGCTTTCCATGTTGGAGGGAAAAAAAAGCTTTTATCTGTTAGACAACATGTTTACACTTCAACACTGCTGACAACTACACACTGTACCTTATAAATGTGCCATTCATAAAGATCAAAACATCTTATTCTGTTATTTTACTCTGATCAAATTGGTTTTTTTAATTTGCATTGGGTTATTTAACTTGTTCCAAGGCAACTGGTATTTTCGTGCTGAAAAGAAACAAAAAGTGGAATTAATATCCTAGATATCCATCTGTGAGTAACATGATGTCATTCTGCATTTTTGGACATTATTAGTATTTTGCCTATCATTGTTTTCTCTCCGCTCTATCCTTTCTTTCCTCTCTTTTATAATTGACTTCATGAGTTCTTTTCTTTCTAATTCCTTTATTCATTATTTGTGTTTTTCTCTGCTCACATGAACACGTACAGACATCACCTGCCTGAAATTCTGAAAAGGGTGGTGATTATGGGCATGATGGTGATACGGTAATCACACTAAATAAAACCTATCATGTATCTTGTTTTTGATACAGCCAAAGTTGCACTTCCTTTTCAAGATAACCTGTGTTTCACTAACCCTGCGCAGCCACGTTCTCACAGATGCCTTTTCAGGGTGTATGAAGGAGTCCTGAAGTTAAATTGCACCTTTTCGACATATTTTAAGGCTGCAACGCCACAAGTTGTAACTGGTTATCAGCAACACACCTTACATTTACAGAACTATACCTGTACTTTTATTTTGAGGAACTAACAGTCTTAGTTTGACCTAATTCAGATCGGCAAGAATAAAGTAGTGACTAACCCAAAGGCGAGGTTGGTTAAAAGTAATAATAGTCACATACTCAGACTTTCTCACATTAACAAAACATTTCCATTAACAAACATTTCTATTTGGCCTAAGAAATACAACATTGGTCATAAATGATATGAAATCATATAGGCATAGGCCGTCTGTCTGAATCTATGTTTAAAAAAAAATAAAAATACATATAAAATGCAGATGAAGACGTTTAAATATTTTAAGGGTCTTCATTTTTGCTAAACTGATTTAATACCTTTTAATACTTTTTAACTTTTAAATTTTCAACTTAAAGATTATGATAAAGGTTTTTTTCGGTGCAATCTAAGCTAAATGGGTACCCATTGTTATACTGGACTGTACAATATAATAGGCAGTCAAAGACCGAGCTTCTGCCATCAGGACCCTGGACTCTGGACGACCAGAGTCAGAGACCTCTTTAAATCACATTTTGTAGACTTGCTTTCGTGTGTTGTCGTCTGTATAGTCATTTATGAGTTTTAATTATTTTTATTTACATTATTACTTTTATCTTTACCTTATTTTTGTCTGCTTGATTTTATTTATCTTTTACAGTTTTCTTGCTTTCTGTGTATCCTGTTTTTGCTTTCTGTCAAAGCACCTTGTAAACTCTGTTTTTAAAAACGTGCTATATAAATAAAGTTATTATTAAAATCGAACACCTCATTATTACACAAGATATATACATTCATTTGTTTGTAAAGCTGTGATAAGATGTCATAGTAGGCCAATTATTGAGGTGTAAGCCATAGACAACATGGGCACCTCTAAAAAGCTGTGTTGCTTTCCCTCTTTCCCTAATTCTTCTCTTGCTCCCCCTAAAGCCTATATAGTGCGCCACTCACCACTGGGTGGTTTGGGTCTTGGGGGAACACTTTTCTTCGGTGGCAGAGCTGGTGTGTCATTCTTCCTAATGAATGGGTCGTCCACAAACATCGACTGGAAAGAAAGAGTGAGAAAAATATGTGGTTTTATTAGCACCAGTACTCATTTCAATATACTATAATCTGACAAGCAGAGGAACAACATAGGTTAAAAGAATTCTGAAACTTTCAGTTCTAAATGTGACAAAAAGGATGGCACTAGGAAAAAATGGCTTACAGTACACAATAAATCATGTGCTTTCATAATGAGAAAGTTTTAAAGTTCTTTAATTTTACCATATTGGACTATATGAGACATCCCTCATTTCATTTTAATCAAAACACATCAGATCTCAATGGGGTTTAACTAAATGAAAGGATGTCACATTGTTTGATGGAAATAGCTGAAATGTCACTGCAGCAACTCAACATGGTCCTCAGTAGTTTGTATGGCCTCCACGTACTTGTATGCTGCCTGACAACGTCGGGGCTCCTAATGAGACGACGGATGGTGTCCTGG
>JAVQJF010044961.1:0-49207 GCA_036023855.1 Gadopsis marmoratus | reverse complement strand
CTATGAGGCTTGATTTGATCACTCAAACCCCCCCCCCCCCCCACCCCCCAAAAAAAAGAAACCTTCTCTGGGCTTGAGCTGCTTGGTGAATAATTTAAATGCAATCTTGGGCAGCTTCTATCCAGTCATCTTGGGAGGAGTGGCTCAGCAGAGCAAGATTAACATTTGATTGTTGTTTCGTGCCAGTCTGAGCAAAGCCAATCTCCTCATTACCGACTCTAGCCGCAGCCACGCCACAACTTTTACCAATAACTGCCCGTGCGGCCATACGGAACAGTTTTGCGGTGCAGCGCTGTAGGAAGTGCACGGGCTGAAGATGTACTCATTGCATGCACAGAAGGCTCTCTGTCTCTCTCAGATTAACACACACACACACACACACACACAGAAACAGAGGTACCGCTCTTGATCCGGAGCGAGAGCAAACACACATGGTCTTTACTCGAGAAAAGAACTCGTTTCGAATTGTTTGTTCTAGCGATTGTCCTCCGAGTTCACGCGTAAGGAGAAAGCGCACTGACTCATGAACTAGAGTAAAACCAAACACACACACAGACATCTTCAAACGAGCCTGGGTAAGGAGGTCTGATCGGATACATTTCCTGCCTCCAATCCTCACTGAATGCAAAATACAGCAGATGCATCGTGCAGTTGTGTCATGTGTGTATTTTCATCTGTGCATGGATTTTAACGTGTGTGTGTGTGTGTGTGTGTGTGTGTGTGTGTGTGTGTGTGTATGCCACTGGTTGCTGTGAGAATGCTAATTTGTGCTACCTGTCAAAACAAACCGTGTCAAAACCAGATTACATGTTACGAGGCTCTTTTGATTCAGACGACAGTCAGCCGTAGTAAAATCTCTATTGTTCGCTGTTTACCAGCAGTCCAAACTCAGACAAAATGATATGTCACCAATAATGTGGTTTTGTGCTGTGACTGGAGCGTCGTGGTGACAAGTCTGTCGCCGACTGTTGCAATCAACAGCAGGGCTCTCTTTCTCTCAGCCGTCTGATCTTAGTAATCAAGGGGAAAAAAAAGAGTCCCAATGCCGTCAATTGTGGTGACATTTCTTTCTGCACATCTGACAGACAGCAGAGCAGCTCCAAATTTGAGTAGCTGCAAAGTACAGTAGGTTTCCATTTGAGGAGGAAGGAATAGCTCTAATTGCCATCATTTCCACACCGAAGCCCCTTTGATTTCCCAGTTAGACCAGAGAAATTCAGCTTGACATTCACACAGCCCCTTTTTAGACCATCTGTTTCTAGCTGCTACCCTTTACTTTGTCTCGCTGCCCCTGTGTCATAATGTGGCCCCCGTCCTCTAAAGGAAAAATACAAAAAAAATAAAGGAGTGCCCTCCGTTGACATTTCAAGCCACGGGGCAAGGGGAGAGAGAAGGGATGGGTGGTGGCAAGAGAAGAAGTTGGTGGGGTGAGGATATCTGGGCTCGATTGGTACGCCTGCTGAATCTCAAAGAGACAGAGAGCTGAGGGGAATGGGATTGCCTATTTTGTTCCTGGATAGAGGAGCGCTCCGCCGGATCCACAGCTTTGAACCCTCTCACATGTCACGGACAGACAAACAGCCACGGACACTCACACTGACACCCACACACACACCCACACACACACACACACACACACACACACACACACACACAGCCTTGATACATAACTACACCCTGTGGTCCAAATGATGACTCAGTGCTTTAATCGTATTTGCAGGGGATTGACGCCCAGAGAGGAGTTCCCTCGCTGCAGACTGGGAGAGAGACTAAGAACGAGACAGAGAGAGAAGGTCTCCGGCCAGCAGACAAAGAGAGAGAAGGTGCAGCTATTGAACCACGACAACTGTTTTCGCAGCAAACTCATTATTGTTGTCGGCGATGAGACGAGACAGCCTTATTATTCTCCCGTGCATAACAGGAACTCATAACAGGAGATTGCTGGCAGCGTTTATAGAGAAGGGATAGTGCTTAGGTGCTTCTTGTGCTTACCTTTGGCACGCTCTTTTCCCACATCATCCAATCCTTTAAGTATTCTCGATATCTCATTTTACTTGTTAGTACTTCTCATACTCCTGGACAGTGGGAGGTGGGAGAAGGTTGACGAAAGGGAAGGATTTGGTGGCGGGCTAGAAATTAGTGGGACCAACTAGTGGGGAAATAAATGAAATACACTTGGGTGCATATTTGCTTTTTCATTCTCCATTTCTGTTTCTACTCTGACAATCTGGCATTCATTAATAGCCGTGCTGTCATGGAAAAGAACCAAAGCCTGTGCACTTAACACTTCAGTGCGCTTTCATTTCCGACAACATCCTTTTCTAAATACAGCTGTTAGCACGTATTAGACCTTTTTCCTAATATAATCCGTTAGCTTACCTGTTTCAATTTTAAACCACAGAAAAAGTCCCCGGAAAGCCTCAGTGTCCGCACAAATTTACATTTTTCTAATGCACTAATCCAAAACTGTGTTGGGGGATTAGGTACAGAAAGGGATAATGCTCCTGAACTGTGAACCCCCCTCAAAGGCAGCTCTTGAAATGCACAGCCGTTGTTACACTTGTTACTTGAGCCGCCAAAAACAATTGTCCTAAATGATCAACTTGTATTATTTTTGGTTGAACGCAAAGCTTATTCCTAATGGCTATTCCAGCTGCAAATATAGCGGCACCTGCTCACACGTTGCATTTGAATCGTCATTCATAGTTCAGTGTTTAACCATGTCCCTTCTTTTGCAGCATTTCTGCCAGAGTAGCTGCTGAAGATAGCCGTGTTTAGCACCCCAAATTGTTGACATATGTGATATTTCCAACATTACCCTATGAAGTGTATTATTAAGGCATACTTGCAGCGACCACAGGTCGTCACCGAGTCAAATGGAATTGGAATCGTAAGTATGTGACACACTACAACATGTGTAGCGTTAGCTCGTTTGCAATGCCTGTCCCTAGACTGGCCTTTAAAAAGTTTGGGTTCTGTGGGTACAGGGTTCTACATATTGATCTACCTAACAGAAAAACCCATGTATTCAAAAATGGATTCACAGAAGGACACCTCACAGTTCTTCATAGACGCAGCCTGTGCGATCCGGGTACCCTGACAGGTCACTGAGCACCTTAGGAGCCTGGTTATTTAGGCATTTATAGATTAGTTTGATTTTCAGTATAAAGCTTTCTCATAAATAAATATGAAGCATGATTTTGAACTGTGTCAAGTTGTCCTTGCTTTATTCTCCGGCACTTTAATCAGCCGTTTATATCACGACACTAGGCAGCCTGGCTCTACCCTATGGTTTTAAAATTGTATTCTGGCAAGTGTCTCCCCATCGCCCAAAATGGAGAAAGATACAATCACGGGCTGAATCTGAATGATTCCTGGCAAGAAGATGCTCCTTGGTGATTACAGTAATGATGCTGACAGAACTCCTTGACACGGTTGCCTATTGGAGATGCTCAAAATCTTGCCATTTGCATCAGTGCTGTAAAAGACAAAGTGCAGAGGCTCTTAAGGGGCTTTACATAACAATATGAGATTCATTATGGAACATACAATATATGTTTTTCTCATCCTCACTGTTGGCAGCAGTGTCCACTGTTCATGAACTCTACTCCAACCGTGTCAGACCTACCTGCACAGAGGACTTTGCCTTGTTGGTTTGGTATTCTGTCCTGAGAGTGCACACCACTACACAGCAAGGTGAAAGGCGTCGACACCGTGGCAATGAAATGGAAAACACGGTAACGGGGTCGACTACACTCTACATGATGTCTGGAGCAAGCACAAACAACTCATAAATATGGAGCCACGGTTGTAAGCACCAGTAGGTCGTAAGCATCAGGATCTTTATTGGTTTCCATGTTGCCATCTGCTGATGAAGGCCAGGTGTTATGGTAGAAAGCCCCAGAACAAGCAGCTAGCAGCCATCGGCTTCAGATAACATTAGAAAAGACTAGAATTTAAAAAATGATTCACACATGCTCACAGTCTCGCTGTCCTCTTCATAATTCTCCTCTTTGCAGTTGCATTGAGTCACTCTGACTCAAGTTGTAGTCCACTGTTGTACACCCCAAAGCATTATTTGTCATTGGAATACTAGAGCTAGAGATAAGCTCTAGTATTCCAATGACAAATAATGCTTAGATAACTGGTATAATATCAGATAACTGGTATATTAGTTATTTCTTTCTTTCCAAAGCACAAAGCTGAGTTGAATGAACTTTGACAATTCTACAAAAGGATGTCAGAATACTAATTTTGTAATACACAGACATATACATGGTCTGTTTATACTTTGTAAATGCATGTGAGAGGCAGTGAGCAGAGAAATTGAATGCATAATGCTTTATCTGTGAATGATTAGTTGCAAACTTTGAAAAGGCTCGAATATTTTTCAGTTCACTGCTTCAGCAATCTAAAAAACAGCTCTTAGAAGGTTGACTTCTAAGGGATGACTTTGGACTGTGTCTGTGTTTGCATCTCCAGATGATAGGCTGCTAAACCCGAGGTCGCATTTTAATCTTATGTTTCTCAGAAAGATAATGGGAAATCAAAGCACACACACACACACACACACCGCGCCAGCACAAGCTAAGTATTTGCCATGCAAGGAAAATGAATGTGGCGAGTTTATCTCTATTTCTCTGCTTCCGCATACTGCTGCAGTTGAATTGGTCCGGGCCACTGCCATTAATACTGTGAGCACCACTTGGAGCGTTCATTCAAGTTAGAAAGCAGTCTGAAGGTCCCTCTATCACTGCTAGGACTGCTATCGCAAGTGCTTTATGCCAAGTGGCTGTGTGCAAATATGGAAGGTGTTTAACAGAGCCCCATACATAATTCCCTGATTTTTAAGGAATGGCATTTCTTTTTTTAATCATCCCTTTATTTATTGGTTTATTCTGCAGGAGTTAGCTCTCACCACAGTGGCAGCGCTGTTTACGGAACAAGGGAGAGCATTAAACCTTCTGGATTCTCGTGAAAAAAAAAAAATAATCAACCGAGCTGTGCAATAAAAAACAAAAACAACAAAAACAACAAAAGCTAGCGTAATGAGCGCTAGGCCTTCACAGCACCATTATTAGCCAATGCGGCGAGATGAGTGCCCTCGCACAATAACAAGTCCTGCACTTATCTTGTCGAAGCAGATTCTGCAGGGGAAAGAGAAGCTAGTGTGTGGGTGTGTGTGTGTGGGTGGGTGGGCAGTAGAGTGCATGGCCAGGCCTTTACAAAAACGCACAATAAACTAAACTAAATAGTCTATAGGATTGCACAGGCTAAGCAGGACACCATAATGTTCTTTTCTATTTTTGCTGATTCCTATCATGTCGTATGGGCAAGTCATTATCTCAGACCTGGTCATGACTTATATCAGGCTTTGTTAACCAGTATAAAGTGCTGAAATGTCATGCAACTGTGATGGATTGGGTCATGTGGCATTTATTATAGCTGCAGCATCTGTGTTAAAGGGTAAACCCACACTGAATCACACAGGGCAGAAAACTGCTGTTGGCTGATTGTGGGACACATCATGTCTGTTGGATATGATTTGTCCCAAGACATATTTTTTTTATAAACTTATGTCCCCACAAAATACCACTGCTTGTTATAGCAAGGTAACGTATTAAAAAGGTATCTAATTGCCCAGGCATTTTGTGTCTCATCATTTGCAGACCCAATTGTTGGAAGAAACCTACATTGTTTACATCCATTTGCTTGCTAGCAGTCTTTTTCTTTCTTGCCTTTGTTGGCGCATTGCTGCACTTGGAGATTCTCTGATTAGCATGAAACCATCGGCAGGACTGTATGTCATATGCATAAAACATTATTTCACAGCCAAGTGTTCAAAACACAAATAATTGAAAAATCCAAATTGTGACTTTAAATTGTCATTTTAAAGGAGAAAAACAGGGTTTTGCGTGTAAATGAAAAGAAGTGATTACTGCATGGATTCTACTTAAAATAGCTGACAAAATAAATCTCTGAGCTAGAAAGGAATCAGCCCACAGCATGTATTCTCTATTGGTTCGTGCATATTTCCCATCTGGTCACACCCCAATCTGTGATTCACTGTGGATTTACTAAGACAAGTGCAACACTGACACATTGGTTGTTGTGGCCAATCCAGTCCCATGCTGTTTCCTGAAACCAATGTGTGTCCAATGCCATGGAAGAGTATTAGGGTTTCCCTTCCAACCAAACTGTACAGCAGCATATTTCACTGATTAACACTTCTCAACCAGAGAACCAATTAGTGGAATCAGCGTTTGTACAGTTTGTTTGGAGGGAAAACCTGCATGCTCTTCCATGACAGAGGGCTGAAGTGCAGCGATTCGCAAAGAACAATGGTAGAGTTCATCTGGTGAGTCACATCAACCAATTACATCATGAGTTCGACACTCTCTGCCCTTATTTTGACATCTTTCCTGTTGCTCTCTGTTGAGCAGTATAGTGCCAAATCTCATCACCATCCCATCACTAAAATTTTAATGGAAATGCGAGAAGAGAATAAAGACTATTTATCAGCCGCCCACACTCCTTGTTAAATACGAAAAATTCTACACTATAATATGTGTCCCTATTGTGTCTGTGGGCTCCAGGCTTTGAAACCCAATACATTCTTTCATTTAATGTTTTTCCACTTTTCTGAATAAATTATTTAATAGACTTGAGTGTGGTGACTTACGATACAAAGGAGCAGCTCATTGTTCTTCTCGTCCCCTGTGTGCTTGTTAGCATGATTACCAGGTTATTCTGAACTTGAGACTTCCTGTAAGAGTTGATTTATGTAAGAGGTGACTGTGTAGGGAAGAAAAACCGAACACCAGGCCTAGCCAGCTCCAGGCCAACCTGCACCAGCTACCAATAAGCAGCATTTGGTTGCAGTTTAAACGCTATTATATTCAGTGCACATTTAATGTGTAATGGTACATTCCGGAAGTAGATAAAAAGTGTGTCCTTTAAAGTTTCAACATGGTGACAAACGGCAACAACACAATCGAAGGCCACGCTGTTAAGAGCAGCATTATGTCATGATTCGATTGACGGGGTAAAGTACGGAGTGCTGCAGCTAAACCTCTGAAATGACAGTCAGCAACTGTGTTGGGGAACGCCCATCTAGAGGCTTAAAGCTAAGCAAGACAGAGTGTGTGTGGACTTTAAAAGTACGGGTGGGCTGCAGTGTGCGTGTTCGTAGTTGTTCGTGGGCTCAGTGTTTGAGGCCGGTCGAGGGTGAAAGCTGCCTCCGTGTCAGAAGGCTGCAGTGCCACTTGCTAGGCAGCAAGGGACAAAACACTTTGTGGTTTGTGCGGGTTAGATTGCCGATGTTGCTTTATTAAGCCTTCCGCCCACACTGCTTCTTGCAAATCTTCTGCACAGGTGGGAACAGTAATGTGGTGGGGCCATGTGCAGCATAGTGTCTCTTGCAAGGCAGAGGTGATGCAACACCCACACAAAGTGTCATGTCCTGTAGTGTATTTCTTGGTGGTTCCTTTTTTATTTTGATATCCTGGCTGTTTATTTCCCGGCCTTGTGTTTCTTGCTTGGCTACACCTGTCAGTTGTCATTAGTGCCTTTTCTATTTTTACTGGTTCCTGGTGTTTGGTACTTGTTGGGTCATTGTCTTGGTTTTCCCTCGGTCCTGTAAGGTTGCCATGTTCCTCGTAGGTTCAGTGCTTCCTTAGCTCCATGATTCTAGTGTTTGCAAGCATTCTCTGTATCCCTGCTTGGACTGCACCCCTGAGTTTTTGTTCCCGTGTTCCTGGTTGCTCTATGGTACATCCTCATGTTTTCTTTTGCCTCTGGACCTGGACTTGCCTGCCTACTTACCAGTGCCAGCCTTTCCTGTTTTTTGATGTTCTTTGTTCCATAAAACTTTCAACCACCTCCCGCCTTCCTGTGCTGTCTGCATTTTGGGTCCTTGCTACCTACATGCCACGCCATAACACAAAGCTGCAGTGCAACAAAAGATTTTCCTCTATATTATGCCTTTCAGGTAATGACTTCTATGGTCTCCTCACATTTACGTCGTCTTGCAGATGATGCTCCTTGGTGATGTAGGTTTTCAAGGATCTTTGTCACCTGCGAGCTCATCATCGTCACTTTCTAGCATCCTGTTTGCCATGTTTCAGCTGCTGTGCTGCTGTCAGGAGAGACAGATTGTTGTTGACACAACCCCCCCCGCTCATTACAGACTGGCTCAACACTTTGGTGTCAGCTGCAAACTTTCAGCTGCACTAGGCACAAGTGTTGCATGCGTATGGTCATATTGCTTCACAAAAGGGGGAATCTCACCAGTGGCAATAATGAGAGGGGATGGAGAATAATGATATGCAGGACAATGGGGAGAAGCCAGCGCTGCTTCTTCAGAGACTGAGCCCTCAAGTCAACATATTACTCCTCTACAGTGACCTCTAACAATGTGTGGTTTAGTAATTGACATTCCCCCTCTCATGTTGATCCTGGCTTCTGGCTAGTGGCTCACTCAGCAGTGTTCACACCATCCAGTTCCTAAAAGATGGCTTTAATCCGAAACACTTTGGCACCCTTCGAAAGGCTTCGGTAATCAAATGGGGATGTGGGTAAGCTTGCGAACAAAATCACTTGTTGTTATAGATTTTGTTCTTTGTCGCTGGCCATATTTTTTTCCTCTTACTTGAAAATACCTTTGTCTTAGACATATAGGTTAGATTTCTCAGCTGCCTGGCCTTTTTTCCCCTTTTGCAACCATTAAAAACAGCGGTTAATAACAGATTCATGTGCCACGCTGAAAGCAAATGGCAGAAAGAGCCACGATTGTCTCTGCCGTCAGCTTGCAAGGCTTTCTCAGAATGCCCAGTTCCATAGCCAGTTAATTGGGTATGGATGGAAAGATTCTTCTCTGCAACGTCACAATCAAAAGATCCTTTTAGATGTGTTCAGCAGCTCAGAAGAAGAAAACCATAATGCGGCTGCAGACTGTCATTAGCGGTTACAGTGCAGTCTAGCTTGCCTTCGCAGCACATGGAATACAGATCGATCCCATAAGAGAAGGATAAAAAGTTCTTGAAGAGACGGCATTTGCATATTCATCGATAAAGCTTACACATGTGAAAGAATGCACATGTGTACTGTCAGGCAGAAGTGTTGGGGAGGACGCCGCCGCTCCTTGCTTGGCACGTGCACACTGACACTTTTAATACTACTGCCAGAGAGGAAATATGGCAGGTGACCTAACACGGAGGCTTACTACTGATGGTCACAATGAGAAGGCTCAGTGTCAAAGCCATTATACAAGCCTCTGAGAAAATACACACACAAATCAACATCTGCCGACATGCCAAGAGTTCTGACTCCACAGACAGCCTTCAGGGAGATTTCCCTTTTTTCTTTTATCAGCTTCTCTCCTTCTTCCAACCAGAACCAGTTAAGAGATTGGGATTTTATATGATGTCACTCATCTCCTGCCTGATTTGGATGACAGGCAGGCTCATGAGCTGCTGTGGAGTTGATACAAAACCAGGCAGGGGAGGAAATTTCGAGGCTTCAGAAGATTCCCCCGCTGAGCAGAAAGGCAATCATTAGGAATTAGAAAGGGGAGGAGGTGGAGGGAAAACAGTTCAGGGGAAAGGGGAATAAATTAAATGGCAAGTCAATAGTTATTGATTTTTATGTAGATTTCTACACAGCAGAGGGGCGCCTCTTCGGTCATGTGGCTATCAGGATCCAGAATAAGGCTAAAACAGATGAGGGGATATTATCCCTATTCACTGTGTCTACTATTTTTCACTGTTCTGCATCTCTCTCTCCGCTCTGCTACCTCTCTGGTCACTGACAGTTCCTCATTCACCAACGCTTCACCTTTCTCTGTGCCATTCTCTTTCTCTCTCATTCTCTCCCTCCCATCTCCATCCCCTTTGTATTACTGCCAAGCAGTCAAATGGATGTTGGCATATTTTGGAGCCCTGTTGTCCAACTCTCTCTCATGCGCAGGCCAAGTCTGTGGCTCAGCAGAGTGCAACTTGGCAGCCGACGAGACAAGCACACAAAAGCAATTAGCCCGGCCACCAACCGTCGCTTGGAGAACCGTGCATTCGTTCTGTTCACGAGTCAAATAGGGAGTATTATTTATATCCAAAGGTCAGAACCCTCCCTGTCAGAGGATTTCAGATCTGCTAATGTGGGACGTTTACACTGCGGGCACAAAAAAACCCCCAAAACAGAAGAAGTATAAGCGGAGTGATGTTAAAAGGGCAGGGCTGTGACCACCTCCCCTGCACATGCAACCAAGCACAGCAGAGGTTGAAGCTGGGCAGTGTTAAAAGATCAGGATTTCAACATCCTCCCTCACACACGCACGCACGCACGCACGCACGGGCATGCAGACATACAGTACGGCGCACCTGAGCAAAGAGGTCAGTCAAAGCGCCGCGCGGTTAAAGGCGGCAAAGCATGACAACCTCAGAGGGGCTGAACGCCCTTGCTGTCAGAGAATATGACCCTCATCTCACAGTCTTTGTTCCGAACAAGAGACGAAGCAAAGTAGACAAAAGTGACAGCAGAGTCTAAGAATAGTGTGTGCTGCTGGGATACCTGAGAGTAACCGGCCTGATGTGATGTGCCTGTGTCAGGGACAGGGTTTGTGTGCTGGACTGCAGTGCATGGGTTTCTGAATCTGACATTGTGGAGGCCAGGTGAAAATTAGCATCTCAGGTGTGAAAATTTATTGTTAAAGCTACATTTTCCAGGTTTCCCAGGGTGTCCATGATGTAAATCGAATGCTGTTTTATGACTTTCCATACGTAAAATGCTACTCCTTCCTGATTTAATAGTCATTCCCAGGTGGCCCATGACCTCTGCAGACAATATATCATATCCCCCGACTTTTACTGTTTCAAACATACCCCTGAGAAATGTCTTCATCTCCCAGAAACTTAGCAACTAATACAGCTTTTTTCGCTTATTTTATTATTTAGGTACTGTTCAATAAATAACAAGCCTGATTTGTAGGAATATATTGTCTTTGTGGCAAAATGAGCACTGCTGACAAACTGAGATAGCGGAGGCATTGAGATTTGACGTGTCTAACCGCGGAGTGATCTGAATTTGACCCACGACAGCAAGAAAGGTGTGATCTTGACACCTGCGCTGAGGAAGGCGTTAAATATGGTTTACAGCTGGTTCCCTTGCTAGGGAAGGGTTTTTTTTATAGCTCTAATCTAGTTGATTATTGCTTCATTAAGGATGCGACCTGTGGGATTTTCTACACTTTTACAAGAACATTTAATCATGAAATCTTTCCCCTCCCCCCTTTTATTTAAAGGCGTTCTCATTAAAACATGACCCAAGCCTTTTACTTTTATTTATCTTTGCCAAACTGTTTTAGAGGTTTCACATCATTGCTTAAACAATGTTTGATTAAGACCCTACGTATCTGCGTCTCCAGCTGGGGCATCAATTGCTAATACAACCTGTGATTTATGATGACCACTCTTTCTTTAGTGAGCAGAGGGCCCGGGGCCGACGATGTCAGTCAATACCTGCAGTATTGCCTCATTTGCAGCGGCTGTCAAAGTGACTTACGTTCATGCACGCGCGTGCATGCGCATGCACACACACAAACACACCTCCCCCCACTGTCACAGTAAATTGGGTGCATGTTCTCTAAACCCTATTTATGGGTCTCCCATTGTTTTCTTGATGCAGTGTCTGGCATAGGGAAAAAAGGGCAAAATTCCTCCACCCATCATCCGGGGAGAGCGAAAGCAAATGATGTGTATTCGGCGCTGAGAGGGAGACAAGAGATGGACAGACAGGGCAGAGAAGACAGAAAGGTTGAAACAGACTGGCAGGCATAAGAAAGAGATGGAGATGGATAGAGGGAGAAGGTGAGACAAACACACAGACAGACAGACGGATAGACTCGCCTGTCACTCCCCCCACCTTCTCCACCTCGGCTTCCTGCCACTCACGGCTGATGACAGCCCTCATCCTGTCTCTGCCTCCGTCACCTCAATCACACAAGGACCTGATACTGTCATCACACTCTGAGCGCCATATCAAACTAGTACACTGCTATGTGTGCGCATATGTTTGTGTGTACCTGATTGGGTATGTGACCCCTTGCTGGGGGAAGGGTGTGTGTGTGTGTGTGCAAATGCCTGATTGTGTGTCTGTAATTTGACAAGCAAGCCTTCTTGAGGAAAAGTCTGTCTGACTGTCGGTCTATCTGACAAGCTCCCATTCTGGAGGAAAGCCGATGGATTAGGTCGGGCCAACAAATACACCCGCCGTAAATCTCTGTTGCTTACACCAGGACAGCCAACGCTTCGATCTCAGGGGCTGCATTGAATACAGATCCAAATCTGTGATGCGGGATTCCAACTGTTTGAAAAAAAAAAAAAAAAAAAAAACTCTCAAGTCTCCGGGAAATATGTTTGGATCGTTGTTTTTTTTTTTTTTTTTTTTCCTGATGCAGAATCTTTTTTTCAGAGAGATGTCGTGTGTCGCTAGACTACGTTTCTATAGTTACACCGGCAGACATGTTACTTATCCAGTCAGGAGTGATGAGTCCAGTCATGTCTGGGGGCTTGGCCACTGGGAAAAAAATGGCCGCTCCCCATCCACCAGCGCTTCAGCAATTAGTGGAACAGCAGGACTTATAGGACTAGTCGCCGTGTGCGATATTATTCTTTCACAGCCACCTTCTAACGAGGCTCTGCTGCCTTAAAGGGGCTACACTCAATGACTGAACCCCTGCTGTGACACAGACACGATGACACAACATTCTCACAAACACATGGTAGATCTGCAGAACGCCTAATTGACTGTAGACGCTGTGCATCTGTCACACACACACACACCTCAAACCCCCTTCTTGCCTCTCCTATCACCAATATCCTCTGCCCGACAAACACGGTGCACTTACAGCAAAATACTCTTATGCAGTCATCTTGTCACTAAAACCACCAACCCAGGAAGTAAAAGTGAGTAAAAGCGGAATCTGCATTGGGATAACCGTCAGTGGACTCAATAGTTGCTGGACCTCCTCTCCCCCGTACAAGATGGTCTTAGTCTAAGTTGAACGGCAACCAGTGGAACATGACCATAGGGGCTGAACGTAGCGACGGTGACCGTTACTCCCAAAGCACACTTTGCCCTGTCCGTTTGGAGACTCAGCGGATTTACAGAATCCTGTTAGCAAATTCTTTCAAAGCAAAACAACCTGTGTGATGGTTGCGTTCTTGGCCTCCCGAAAGCCAATTAATCAAACTTTAAAGTAAACCCTTGCTACAGCCACATAACCAAAGTGGTTGGGAGGATGATTTTTAGCTGTATTCATATCTGCTCCTTGTCTTTCCAGCTGCCTTCACTGCTGCTCACTTGGCCTCTGTTTCCGTCACCCCCCCCGAACCTTCCCAAGGCGATGTTCTTGCCCCATCACAGTCCACCCGCATATTCTGAGAAATGTCCTTTCCTGCCTGTGCAGGGTGTCCCATTTTTAAAATATAAGTTATGGATTTATTCATTAACTTTCATTATGTCCACTCAGAGGACACGAGAGGAGACAAAGAGGAGTGTGCGCGCGTGTGTGTCTGTATGCTCGTATATGGACAATGATGTGGAGGATTATGGCTAACCTTTAGTTTTGGCCATTTTAAGATGATTAATTTGCCACTGTGTTTTTAGCTGGAGGGCAGATGCAAGCAGAGGAAACTTATAATTGCCTCAGTACTGCATACCCTTCTCAATGTCAAGCCCATGACAGAGAGCCCCCCATTTAATAATACCTAATCTACTAGGGATTTAATCAGAAAGCTGATACAGTTGAAAAAACAATGCGAGGTCATTGTGATTAAGTTATTCTCCTTCCACAGATGTTTTGTGGTGTGTTCAGGCTTTTCATACCAGCACACAATAGCTTAGGAGTTCAGTAAGAAAACCTCCTTGTATATCTTATCTCATCTCTTGTAAAAAGGAAGACAACTCTTAATGTACTTTGCTTTGTCTTAGAAACACTCATCTTTTGGAGTTATTGTTAGGAGCCTTTAAGACTGTTTCAGGGAATCCCTTATTATACAATTACTTTGATATTTTCAACAATAATACGTATTAAAAAGGTAAACATTACCAAAGCAGCTTTGCGCAAAATCAATGGAGAAAATCAAAATGCATCCTGAATGAGATTTGTATTTTCCATTTCATTGACAGACTATTCAAATATGGGACACAGAAGTGTTGCACAAACACTGACCAAACTGTTGAAGATTATTTCTGTTTAAAGAGGCATCCCTCGCAAAATGAAATGTGGTTTTTTTTTCCTCAATTGAAATAAGAAATTCCTGCCTGATTCCTTTAGGACTTTATTTTCTGACATTTTAAGAGACTCCTTACATACAGAATATCCCTTATTTACTGCTACCGTTCTTAAAGTCATGAAGGCGTATTGCAGTGATTTCGTAATGCACTTGCATAGAGTTTGGGGAGTGAAGAGAGGAAAAATAAAATGCAGCAAAGGCTAAGATTTCATGACTTTTAGTGTCACCAATGCTGTTACCCTAACCTTCCCATAATGCAACTTGACAGGCTTTATTAGACCCTCTCTGCCCGTAAATGACCACGTCTTTCAAAATCAGTTTGTAACGCAGATTTCGTGTCCAAAAGGCGTCATCTCAAAACCCAAGCTGCTATCACCCCCGAAGACATCACTATGACACCATCAAGGCGTATCGTCTCACTCTTCTAGAGCCACAAACGACGGCATACAACTCTTTTAACCATCTGACTCCCGGAAAGGGTGGAGACGGCCTTTGACGGGATAAAATTGACAGAATGGTGGTTTACTCTTTAAAGTGATCATTTTTGTCAACATTCTGCAAATGGACAAATATGTTCACTTCTGTCTTGCACTGTACATGTTTTAGAATGACTTTGGGCAAAAAGGGACCGTATTAATAGCAATAAGGTGGGTTATGTTAATAGTGCACATGTTTCGATCTGCTTCATCTAGTGTGACATCTCCACAACAGTAGCAAATAATACCAGTACATACTGCATCCATCCTCACCCATGCCACTTTATTCTCGTTTTGTTGCGCCCGTCTTGTGCAATCCTTGTCCTTATTTGCATTTTAATTCCTGTGCTTGTGCGGCTCGGCGTGGCTAATCCTGTGCTAACCTAAATGAGGCCTGTGTTCTCAGCTAAAGAGTGTGTGTTCCTGTCTCGGCCTCGCCGCCTCACTCTGAAAACCCTTTTTACGTTCCCGTCAGAGACAGGACACATATTTTCCCTGCACACGTGAACACACTCGCACACAGGCGCCGCCACACATACACACCGACAGCCTCGTAAGCACAGGCAGACGCACACATTTATCAAAAAGACTGGGAATGTTTCTTTCATTCTGAAAAGACACCACATAACCTCGTTTCTTTTTTCCCCCTGCAGCATCATATCTTGGTAAAGAAGACAAGATAGCCAATTAAATCAATCCTCGCGCCTCGTGTATGTGCTATGCAAATACTCCTGCAGCCGAGGGAAGGAAAGGGGTGACACACTCTCTCTCTCCTCTACCTACAGTAAAAAGGTGCTTAGATGGAAAGAGGATTACAGCTCTGCTACCACCTGAGATGCCTGTTGGGGGCTTTATTGTGTTTGTGCGTGAAAAGCCCTTTTACTAAAGTGCTGACGAGCCATGGCGAAATGCCGAGACAGAGTGAGAAAGATGCAAATTGTGCTGTTGGTGAGTGCATCCTGATTGTATTTAGATAATGCTTAACACAGCAGCTGTTCATTTAGGTGCGAGTGTGTGTGCGCGCGTTTGTTTTCAATAAAGTGTGTGCACAGGTGCACGTAGGCAGGAGTTACTGTGTGTGTGTGTGTGTGCACCCAGGTGTAAACGCATCTTGTGCAAAGATGGTATTAGTTCATATAGGGGCGCTGCATTTGTTCATCAACTCCTGCTGCCTTAAAAGCTCTCCACTACCATTTTCTATCCCCAGCTCCCAGGCTATGCATTTTTAGCAAACCCCTCCGCTCATATTTAGTCATGATTTAAGAGCATTTTACATGCGTGTCTCTTTTTCCCCGACTTCTTCTTTAACAAGCTCTGGTCAAATTGAGCAAGTTCTCACTTGTTTTAGTTCATTTGGATCAGCTAGTCACCCGAGGCCTGGCTCCTTGTGCACCGTTCTGGATCCCACACGTGACTGGAGGAGTCGCAGGTGAAAGTACATGTCAGTTCAAGTATGAATGATACAATGTGCCGCTTTCCAGAAAACACCATGACAGGAGCTTTCGGTCGGTGTTCCATGTTTAAAAAATAAGCAGTATCTATATAAATCCTGTCGTCTGGTGTTTTTCAACTTTGTCCCCAAAAGTTTGCTTGACATAAATGGGTTTGGAAGTCTGCACTGTTTCAAGATTTTTGCCATATAAGCCATGGCCGTCTGGTATATCTGACAGAATCCTGATGAGGCGGCTGACTCACTTGCTGCAACATCGGGTGCTTTCAGACCTTTTCTTTTCTCTTGTGTTTGCCGTTTGGTCAAGGTTGCCGCATGCCGTGATGGCTGCTGGGCCAATCATTTGCCTTTGAATGCTTGTGCTGGTGTGTGTCCAAGTGATGGAAAGAGGATGAGAGTTGTTTGTGTATTTGGCTGCTGTTCGCCACACCACTGATATTGCAGTGGTGCTTCGTTTATTATCTTGAGAAATTTTACTCAGCCCGTGAAGTTTTTATTAATCACAGGCCTGGGTCTTTCTCCAGCACATAATAAATCACGATTATATTTGTTGATAACCAGTCAGCCTATAGTTGTTGCTGACTATGACTTGCTGGCTTTAACTTAAAGGGGCACTTCCCTGATTGTATAAGTCAAAGTCAATTTAATAGTCACAGGGAGTACTACACATCCTGTAAAACTGTTGTTTAATGTCTTCTATGGCTCTGGAGGAGCTTTGTCAAATCTGAGACAGCAAATTTTTACCATTATTCCTGTGTTACAAACTGGGTGCATGGAGTTTGAAATACGTAAGCTTTTACCAGGCAAGTAGGGGCTAAAAATTCAAAGAGTGGCATTATGGGGAGTGCGGGATTCAGGGTTTTTGAACTCAGGATCTCTCAACCTCTGCTGCATCCATTGTAACCATTCTTTTGAATCCCCCAAGTTAATTACTAAATCACATGAATACCCCTTTAAGCGAAACTACATATTTTATATGTTTGGTTCAAATGTAATTGGAAATGAAGGATAAAAACATCGCTCCACAGCATCACCAGTGGTCCAGAGCTCCACAGGGAACTGTGGATCTGAAGCTTAGGTTTGACAAGTCATCTCTAAATGTTTGGTTTGCACAAAAGAGCACAAGTATGTCGTGGAGTATGTTAATGAATTATGGAAAACGTAACGCATCTGACGGTTCATGCTGACCAATGCCGAAACTAGAGTCCTTGTTTGGACGGATATAATTTTGTTCTAGCAGATCAGGCGAGGAGCTGAGGCTGATGGCAAATTAACTTCATTTTCATCCTGGATGGGAAAATAAATTAAAATGGGCGAAAAAAACAAAAAAAAACACCCTCTCTGCTCTGTAAATTAAATTTTTCATTTTATTAAAGCCATGACATGACATAAAGGCTGACCAATGCCGAAACAAGAATCCCTGTTTGGACATATCTAATTTTGTGGTTTAATGCTGTGTTCTAGCAGATCTGACATGGAGCTGAGGTTGAAGGCAAATTTACTTCACTTTCAACCTCAAAGGTAAAATAATTAAAATAAAAAATGTGGGGTTGGGGGGGACCTGTCTGCTCTGTAAATTACATTTTCATTTTTATTAAAGCTACCTACTGATCTTTGATTTCTAACACCTGGAAAAGTGGCTGTACTAAGAGGGAGGCGACACTGACACATCCACTCTTAATGTAAGGGACATCCTGCTAATATTGTGGCTGCACTTACAGCTGCACGCCAGCGAGGACTGCAGATTCACAGCCCGTCTGTTGAGTCAACGTGGACCACCTCACTTTAACCCGAGCCATTCTGGCTTGCACATATAATGGGTATCACGTGATTTACGGAAAAGGGGAAGTGGGCATAAAAAAACCACTATCCTCAATCGGAGTCCTAGCGCTCCTCACTCATCATCATTAACATGAGACCGGGGCAATGCCTCATTTGCCGCCACTCACTCTCGCCCTCTCCCTTTGACACACGCACCCCCCGTTTCACATCCGTTGTTTCACTTTCATGAGCGCCTGGCAGGGGCACAGGTTGTGCATCGAGCAGGACCCGGCGGCGGTAAGCGCCAGCGACTGCACCGCGGCCCGTTTAGCATTCAACTCAGCCTTCACTCTCAGGACAGCGGGCTCTGCAGGGACATCACAGCGTTAGAGGCTTTTAACATTCTATAGACGAGTCAGCACTGAGAGAGAGAGAGAGAGAGAGAGAGAGAGAGAGAGAGAGAGAGAGAGAGAGAGAGAGAGAGAGAGAAATACAGCAGTGGAGAACAATAGCAAAAGCAGACAGGTGGGTAAGAGAAGAACGGTGGGTGATTTTGAGGACACGGAGGAGTGAAAGGGAGGACACAAAGGGGACAGGGAAATGGCATGCACTTTTTTGTTTGTGTTAAACACAGCGTTGAGTTGCTCTCTCGATCCTTCCCGTCACAATCGCAGTGCAAAGTAGGTTTTAGAGTGTGAGAAAATAGGAGTGGATTGTATTGCGACCGCATGGGTGAACGTGAAGAATGTGTTTTTCATCATTATCCTGCCCGTGACCCGTCTTCCTCTGCTGCTGGCTAAGTGTCTGGAATGACAAATTGCGGCGTAGGATGCAGATATGAGACCACATTCAAATGCATTTTCAACCATGTCTGATACTCTGATGTTCGGTGCACTCAGCCTCCCATACGCATCATATATGCCTGTCGTTGGAGAATCCAAACATTACAGTTTTTAGATCACTGCCGAGCTACATCTAATCAATCAATAGCTTTTAGGCCTAAAAAGGTATCAAGAGAGATGTGGGGAATGGTGAGCAGTCTGTAAGTGCTGTCCTTGAAGACTCATGTATTCATCCCTGTTTTACCTGTAAAGTGATATAATGGTGACCTACAAAAGCAAAAACGTATCTACCAAGAGGAATTCATTTTCATTCATTTCAAGAGTTGTCGTAAAGAATAAAAACTGGCACTCAGCTTTGATTGAACTGATTCCATTAAGTGTGGATAGTCCACTCTCGATCAAGATTCTAAAGAAGCTGGTAAATCCATGTAGAGCAAGTAGCTATTAAACGTACTATCATGATTTTCTTTTTTTTTATTGTAAAAAAAAAAAAAAGACTCACTCACTGTTTAGTATGGGTGACAAACTAATCTCACCTCAAGGTCCACTTGCTTTTTTTTTTTTTTTTTGGACCTTTAACCCCATCGCACAGCCTTTACCAGAAAATGAAAAGCCATGTATTTAAATCTGCTACAACCAATATTTGTACATCAACAATGGATCGAATTCATTTATTCTCTATACCGCTTTTCCGAAAGGGTCGCGGGGTGGCGGCTGGAGCCAGTCCCAGCTGACATTGGGCGAGAAGCGGGTTAAGGTTAGGGTTAGGATTAGGGCTCCAATGGATCAAATGACTATGCTTAATGTAAAAGGGGCCACAACGAGTGAGAAGCTATGATTGAGTGCAATGAAGTCCTGCCCTCCTTGAACACGATAGATTCCGAAGGCTGATGCTGATACATTTTAAATTAGATATCTTTAAAATTTGATTTTAAAAATTTGATAAAGGCATTAAATATTTGTCCACTAGAATCATGTCCTGGGGTTGTGAGGAAGGATTTGGAACTGCCTTTAAATCGTCACACCTAACATTTACCAACAACACCATCAAACTTTTAAATTAATAAAGATTGAGAATATTTATTCATGTATTGTTGTAATATGTCAGAAAAAAAATAATTGGGTTTGACTCATGACCTACAGCTCAATAAAAGTGAAAAAAAATTATCTGCTGCCAAGGCTTATCTCACAACGTGAAGAAAGAGCGTCCTTGATGTTCGCTGGTATTTCTGCTCCACACCTTTCTGAGATCACCTGTCACTCCTGTCACTCAGCACAGCTGGGGGCGGGACTGTGATGCCTTTAACCTTCAATTTTATTCTTTTGTTGATGAAACCGGAGACATGCTTTGTTCGGCGTACGGCTCGTCTCTCGGCTTTCCCACACAAACTGCTTTTGCCTCTAACTGGAAACGTCAAACATGTTGCATCGAGGTGATTTTTCTGACCCCATTTAGACACAAACATGTATTAACCACACTGTCGCTTTACATTTCCATCATAAATAAAGCCCACCCCCCCCCCCACGTGCGTCAGTTTATCAGCAGTGGTCACTTTTTCGGCCTACAGACCACATCCTGTTGGTATATTTCCATGAGTTGCTGGCCCAGGGAGCAGCCACTGAGAGCACTATATCAGTGTTTTGAATCATATTAAACGTCTAATGTTGACTTATCTGCTAGCTAGAGGCTACAGTGGCTCAGGCAAAGCTACTGTATACCGGCCTTTCACCAGTCCCAACTGGCTGATTAGAATTTCCCCAGGGCCACAGGGTTCAGTAGCTGGGCTGGTGCCACATTAAGCACTAAGAGCTGGCTGTCTATTTTCAAAAGTCCGAAATGCACCAGGAACAGGCATGCACAGATATTTTCCTCACAAGAACCAGCATGCAAGGTAATGTAGTTCATAAAATAGGAAAAAAAGGCGTGAAAGACTCCCTCTCCTCCTTTGCGTCTTTGAAACTTTTAATTCTAATGATAGTTTGAATTTGGTTATTCGCGAGTGCAAATAATCTGTAATGTGCAGAATTTGCTTGAGGCCAGTTTCCTTCCTGGTCTAATCCTGCAGGTTTGTGTAGGATACTCAATGATAATAATCATCCCTTCTCTATCTCTCCTGTCTTGTTCCTTATGGTGTCTCTGTATTCTAACCGCAAATACAATCTCTCCCTCCTCTTCTTCCTTTTGCCTTCCTCTTCATCTCCCAGCCGTCTTCTCCTTACAGCGGTGCTCTGATTTCCTCATCTCCTTTTACCTCGCTCCCCGTGTCTCCCCTCCTCTCCTAAACAAAGTCAGCGTGGGTGTGATTGGGCCTGAATTTGCATTAACAAATCGCACAGGCTGCTACAGCTAGACGGCGTCGGCTGCACTTTTCGGATGATTCAGCTTCAGGTGGGTGTCTGTCTCTGTCACATCAATGCCGGGGGTGTTTGTGTGTCGACTTCCCTCTGCGGGTGTCCTACTTCCCAGCCACCAGTCACACCCACCCACACATCCACATTCTTACACATACCCAAATGTGCTCGACGTATTAATGCTTTTGGAACTACTAGCGCGCTTGCTGCCATGCCTGCCAAGGATTACACCTGCAACATTACTCTGCAACAGCCCCTTACGAGAATTCATGTTACATTTTTAAAAAAAAAAAGGACAGCCAAGAAGGCGTCAGCTGCCCCACTATCATCCTTTCAGCCCCATATTCCTATTTGACTCCAAGGTGCCAAATTCAAATTCAATTCAGCGAGAAGAAAGTACATTCTGAAGTACCTAAATAAGCAAGAGAATGCACATAATCCAACAAATGTGTGCACTGTGTTAGTTTTGGAGTTTAATGGCGCAACTGTATTATTCAGACAGGGTGGCGTCAAGGTCCGTCCAAATGAGAAGGGGCAAATGAGCATGTCGACTCGCATGGAAACTTAAAAGTACACTTGGATTTCCATAAGAGATCCAAGCCGGGCTGCATTTGTGAAAATTAGTGTGGGAGTAGTGTATGTGTGTGTGTGCGCGCGTGTGCTGCATGCGTATGTGTCTTTTGTAATGAATAATAAATACTCTCGAAATCCCTGAGAGGTTCTGTGTATTAACAAGCCTGCGAGACGAGTCTCAACATGTGTTTGTGTGTCAACATAGGTGCGTATCAGCCGAGCGCCTTCGACACACACACGGAGGCGAAGCTTCGCCACGTGCTGCTCTCCACTCGCTCCGTTTGCTCGACTCTGTTTGGATTTGGGGTTTGATTTTCTCAAAGCGTGAACAACTAGCAGGACACCGGCGTGGCATGATAAAAGGAAGGAGAGGAAATTAAAAGGAGAGCCGACCCGAACGCAAACGTGATTCCCTCCTCCTCCGTTTGATGTCTTTATTGTTTTATTCCTTCAAAATGAAACTTCATCACACACACACACACACCTTTATTTCTTATTTTCCTCCTCACCCAGCATGTGCTGGATTTGTACACCTGTACGTATATTTTGACTCTATGCTACCTAGGGACTGAGATAAAATGGGCAACATTTCCAGCAAAATTGCTCAGCAAGATGCCTTAAATAACACCAGACTTGCCTGACGTACCTACCCATTTTCTTTTTTCCCCCTTCCCTGCCTGCTGTATAACACCATTGCATCTCAGCGTGGTCCAGCAGCTGAGTACACGAGATTGGTGAAATTTGCAAAATTGCGACACGAACCCGACAGCATCTCGAGCCACCAGAGGATACCTTGCTTATGCTGAAAGCTAACATGGCGGGAAATTATGGCTACACACGTTTCCCTGTCTTCCTCTCCAGCTTCAGACCTTTTTCCTCCAGAATCCTATTTTATTTATCTTGGAACCTCTCAGCCCTTGCCGTTCCCTGTCTCTCCGCTAGATGCTCTCAAAGGCTTCCCTCCCTTTTCCAATCACCTGTCTCACTTCCCTCATTGACTCACACCTGTGCCTTGTTCCCTTATTAAGCTCCAGCATTTTTTTCACGTTGTCATTTCTGTTACCCGACCCTGTATGTGTGTTTAGACCTGGGCCTTTGCTATGTTTGCCTTCAAGTTGCAAAATGTTAGCTTGTTCATTGACCATAGTTTCAAATAAAGTCCCTTTTATTCCGTCTGCTTTGGCAATATCTGCATCTACCTGTTGCCCATATGTAAACTGTGACAATGCAGGCCAAAATCAATGCAAACCAGATTTATTAAGAGCGAAAAAAAGAAAGATTTGTCCGGAGTTAGCTCTTGAAAGGAACGTGGACACATCCGTTTAAATGTATTGTATTGCATTGCTAAACAATCAAACCTATAAATTAAATATAATCTTGCTCATATGAGCCATTCAAGATCCTGTTGCATACTTCAAGTATCCTGAACATTTCAAATAGTACTACATTTTCAGTTTGTCTTGAACTTTATTTGAGAAAGGTTCTTACAGCATTGTACAGTGCTGTGTGAGTCTACCCTGCAACCTCAGCTGAACCAATAAACTGAGACAAATCCAGAAGGGTCCTTCCTCAGAGTGCCCACAGCTTGAAACTGGGATCAAGATTCACCTTTTAGCACAACAACTATGTCGAGCAGACAAGACGGGGCTCGAGTGGCTTCAGGACAACAACTGACTGTCTTGGAGTGGCCCATCCACAGCGTGGACACCGCTTGAAAGATTTGGAGAGACTTTTAGACCACATTTATAGTGATGTTCAGTCACCGGACCCATGTTTTAAGTCCCAAACTTTGACTAAAGCATGCCTGATCATACAGAAAAATTGATATTCAAATGATCATTTCACCATTTTCTCTTTTTAACACATTTAAAAAACAGCAAATACATTTGTGCTTGAAAACTCCCACAATAATCTCCATATGAAGCGTCTTCTGTTGTGGCCCTGGATCCAAGGTTGACAAACTCGCTGTGGTCTAAGTTCAGAAATAAATTAATGACAAAATCCCAGAGTGAGCTTCTTAAATTCTAAACAAAATCAGGGGGAGGGTTAGGAAAAATCAGGGGGGAGGGTTAGGAAAAACAAAAAATTCAATGTTTTCAGCTTGATGAAGTAGCTTTTGACAGCTAGAGATGAGACTGGCCTCCTCTTTTCCTTCAGCTCTGCTATTCATTCCCCTTATTGGGGGCTTTTCTTTCTGATCTGTCTCTCTTCGCCATCTCTTTTATGCTCTCTGCAGCGTAAATGACCCTGGAGGGTTGGCAGGCTGTGAGCAGAAGCTAGTCAATCAAGTTTTGAGAAGAGAGGGAGAAGATCCAAGACGTCATGCCGGTGTGTGTGTGTGTGTGTGTGTTCCAGCAGGAGGTTGTCAGCACAGGTTGGCCTGACACAGGAGTCAGTTTCAGAGGTTGCGTAGGAAATGAGGCGGAAACGATTCCGCTAACTCCGTTCTTAAGACAGACAGGGAAAGTGACTTTGGGGGAGCCTGAGCAGAAGTTTAAAAAAAAAAACCAAAAAAAAAACAAGTTTTATTATATATTTTTTTTTGTTTTGTCTTCGTCTTCTATGAGAGTTTGGAAGAATGACCTAGACTTGGACAGAGAATTTGTAATTACCTCTGGAGCATGACGTTTATCTCATTTCGACACCTTGCCTGCATTATACGTCCTGGAGACAAAGCAAATTAAAAATGCATGGTGGTCTGGCACCTGCCTAGGGTTCAGGGAGGTGTTTGTTACAAGGAGTAGACGGATGGCAGCAAGTGGAGTAACGCCACTCGCAGAGGCGGTCTGGTTTATGGCTTTTCAAGTGTGACTTGATCTCTCACCTGATGAATGCGGCTCGCAATCTGGTTTGTCTCCGCTTTTTCGGAGTCTTCGCGTTAGTCACATGAGTGATCTGACTGAAAGGGTAGATTTACCCGAGGTCCGAAGAATGTCATTGGCGACGACGGGGAATTCGTCTTCAGGTTAATGAACTCGGGGAGAAATCCAGGTTTATTCCACAGAAGTGAACGAGGCTGAATCAAAATATGATTAAAAGCTAATTAAACACACCATTAAATCTGGAATGAATGCGGTTGCCTGTAGTGTGCAATGAGGTTCATGCATCACGCCCAGCTGTCCGGCTAAGCGTGGGCTGCTTCATTTGTCACCGCTGTGTGGCTTCAGCCTTCACAGTGTAGGGACCATGGTAACTCCACATATGAATTTGTTCATTGATTGTTCCTCTGTTGACCCACTTTCTGCACAAGTGCATAACTCTGTGATCTGCTTTTCCGATGCATGAAAACGACAGACACACACACCCTCCAAAATCAGTTTCACCAGTTCTCTAACATCTCTGCATGCACTATATGCATTCAGTATGTTCATATTGTATTTGTGTTCCCCAGACGATTTCCTTTGATCGGCTCTTTTCTAAAGAGTATAACTCCGTCCCCAGCAGAGAGCATCTAATAAACCCTGGTTTTTAATGAGTTTACACAAACTTGCAAAAATACATACCTAAACATTTTGAATGGGCAAAACAACGCCAGAGTAGAATTTCTGCTTGCTTCTGTCCAAACCCCTTTGTAGATCTACGCAAGGTCTTTTGGTAGTTGAATTTTGTAATGTATAGCAAGCAGCACTCTTTGTTTTTAAAAATTACATACAGCGTAAGCCATTTCACAACACTTTTTGATGCTGCAATCATTTGGAAAAAGTTGCAGCTTTGATCTTGCCCTGCATTTAATATTCTATACTTGTAAATGTTCCTTAGTGAGGCGTCACTCAAACCCGTGTGGGTGTTCCACCTTCTATTCTTCACGCCACCATAAAGCTTCCATCCATACACAGACCGAGCCATCTGTCACAGTGCGACACTCAAACTGTTGAAATGCGAGACTTGTCTTTTATGCTGCTGGACAATTCAGTGAAGCAGCATAAAGGTAGACAGACAATTGTTGTCGGGTTTGCCTCAACAGTCATGTTCTACAACGATCAAGAAAGAAAGATGGATACACATTTTTTTCCTCTCTAAAAGTGACATGTTTGTGCACTGAATTGCTTATTTCTGTACTCAATATTCCATTTGTTCCCCCTCTATGGTCAACGCTTGCAAAGTAATTTCCTTGTCCCCTCGACATGCTGCTTAAATGTATTGTATATTTTTGTTTTGAGCTTTGAATTAAATGCACTATGTGAGCAAACGTTTTAGTTTTGTCCTGTGAAATACTGTAATATGGTGGTTATTGTGCAGATGCCCCTTAAACACAATTTATGTAACAGATTTTCGCTTTACAACATCGGATCCGACACAAATGCAGCTGCAGGGCTCTGCATGGAGCCTAATGGGTTCAGGAAGATGACAGGAAGTGCAACGTAAATGGAGTTTAAGAACGTAAAGTTTGAAACTGAGATATGAAGGACCCAAACGCAGACAGCACAGGCAGACTGGAGCTGTTCAGCGAATTATTTTGCAGAAGCAGCCTCACATGCAGGAGGACGGGCAACAGGTAAGTCGAAAGCTTGAGGAGCAGCCACAGAAACTAACCACAGGACAGACAGGGGTGCAAACGCAAAGCAGCAAACAAACGAACCGGTTCAAATATATAGGAGAGGGACTAACGAGGTAACCAGGGGCAGGTGAGCACTAGGGAACAGGTGTGGCTAATCGATGACACACCATGGCAGGAAGTGAACAGACAGGAAGGAGAATCACAGACAAAACCCCACAGGATGTAACATGTGTTGATCCCACAGATTAATCAATTGAGGGGAAAATCTGACTCCGAAATGTTCTGACTGGCAGCCCAAACCTGAGTTTTCCCAAACCAATATTGCAGTCACATTCCATTTATCAAGTCCATCAGGTCCAAACGAGATTAGGCACCTACAGCCATGCTAGGGGTCGGAGCTAAATGCTAACATCGGGTAACGTGCACACAAAGACAATATTAACTGAAGTTCAGTGGGTATAATGTTTACCGGTGGTGTGGCCATTTTTAAAATTGGCTTTCAACACATTGCTTGCGATGATATGTTTACATCAAATGCAGATTTGGCCGTCCATGACTGCGAACACGTTCCTGCATCTCGTCTGTCGCGATGGAGCACCTCTGCACCACGGCACGAAGAGCGATAGGAAAGGGCTCCGTTCACCTGCTGCTTCGGTTGTGCACCAACAGAAGTATGTGCGATATGTTTAGATAGAAACGCGCTGCATATTAACTAGAAGCAATTACAGCAATCTTCTAAAGTCATGCATTTGATCTGTGGACTCATTCCTTTGTGTGAAGGGGTTACGGCGATCCGTCTGCTCATTACAGTGCTGGGGCGTCCTTTGGTATACATGATGTGCTTCGTCCAGTTACTGTGCCTTGCCATTTTGGCACTCCCTGTGCGGAAAGAAAGAGCGCGCGCACACACACACACGTGTATAATTACCCATGGTACCGCTGTTGAAACATCATCTATTCTTTTGTTCTATATTGGAACATATACATAATGTATAAGACTGACTAAAGCTAATTAACTGTTATGATGGCCTTTTACAGAATGTATGAATAAAATCAATAATAATGCTAAATCTTTACTTACATATTCTACTCATACGCATTTTGAATGTTATTAGCTGGTATTTTTTTGTGTGTGTGGCTCAGAGGGCTCTTTTAATTCACAGCACAGCGCTGAATAACAAGTACTCGGGCTCTCTCTGATTGTATTATAAGGTCTTTTTCTCTCCAGTAAAAGATCGTGAAGGGAGATGAAGGAGGTGGAGGTGGAGGGAGAGAGGAAATATTGCAAACTACAAAGAGCTATTTAGCTCCTCAAACAAATAACGTTGGTGTCAGCGTAATGGTTCGAACACTTCCTAAACCCGTCCCAAAAGATAATGACCTGGACACACCTCTCTGTCAGGCAAAATAAAAGTACTGTTTCATCAGCCTCTTCTTTTTATTATCTATTTTTGGCATTGAGGCGTGTTTACAAGACAGCTCCTTATTGTATTTCCTGATCTTATCCTTTGCCCCCTTTCATTTCCGTCTGGCGCCTTTCATTTAGACGCCACGGCGCAGAGCGGTGCCGTGCCAGGCCTCGTCAAGGCCCGGCGCTAAATATGCAGTGGCCTCAAAGGTGCTATTTACCTTCCTCTCCATCTCTCGATCACTACCTTCCCCGTCTCTCTGTCTCTCTCTCTCTCTTGTTTCTCCCCATCTTTCCTTTCCCATCACCGTTTCACTCAAAGCTCAGGAGCAACCGGTGCTCTCAGAGGAAATACAGGCCCTGCCAAAGAATTCATTGAATTTGTTGTACAATTGATCCCTTGGAGGCAAGCTGGGGTTGAGAGTGGGATGAGGGGGATGGACGGGCTGGAGGTATGGAAGGGTCAGGGGAACAGGGAGGGAGGGTTAATGTGAAGGGCTGGCAACTGCATCAGGAGAGTCTGATTGAAAATAACAAGGCAAAGTCTCAATTGAAACAGATCAAATTTACTCCCCCACCCACCCCACCTTATCTATCTCCCAATGCTGTGAAGTGGGCAAAATAGGAGACTGCAAGAATAGAGGCGTCTGTTTTTTATTTATTTTTTTAATTTCATTTATTTCATCGAAGACACAGTCCAGAAATGAATCCGCAAATGTGCAGTAATCTGAGCTTGTTCATCTGAGATGGTTCATGGACTGCAGTTCAGCCAGTCAGTTTGGTAGGTGATCAGTAATGATTGATGATACTCCTGACCAACCAGCAAACCCCTCATGAGCTCTAAGACTATTGGATATGCTTGGGGACTACAGGTGCAAAGCTCCAGTTCAGACAAAGACACAGAAACAGACAGCCTAGGCATACAGCCATGTCCTTCAAGCTGTTACATCTGTCGCTTGTGCAGGATAACCTGCTGGGTCCTGTAAAGCGTTGCTATGGACCTCGGGATGGATAAGACCACCCCCCCTCCGCCTTTGCGACTTGACCACAGGCTTGTCAAAGCTGTCAGCAAGAATTAAGATGAGATGTGTTAGCAATTATAGCTGAAATCTCTTTTTCATTTTTAATGTTTCAGTCATTTCTTGAGAAATATTAAGCAGGGTTTCACAATCACTTGAAGGACTCTTGATTTTACAGAACAGCAGCTGAGGTTAGCCACGCGAGCTCAGACACTTGAACCAGGATGGGTCCAGGATCCACAGTGCTTGTGCATGTTGCCAGAGTGAAAGAAATCCAAGATGGACTACACAGCATTAACATCAGTAATTTCTTGCCAGGTGTTCAGTCGGTTCACCACTGACATAGATATTTCTGACTGAAATATCTAAATAGTTATGGAATGACCAGTCGTGGTCCACAGAGGACATAAAACCTACTGACTTTGGTGATCTCCTGCCTTTTCTTCTATTGCCACCGTGGGGCACGAGGCAACAACATTTGGATGGCTCGCCATGAAATTTGGTAGAAACGTCTATGGTCCCCAGAAGATGAGTCATAATGACTTAACAGCTAGCAGCATGTCAGTTTTCAGTTATCCAGTGAAATATCTCAGCATCTACCAGGTGGATGGGCCTGCAACTTTGTGCAAACATTCATGGTTCCCAGGCGATGCATCCTAATGATGTTGCACGTTGTATTACGCGCTAACTAGCAAATATTGGCATGCTAACATGCTAAACTGCAGCAGTAAATATGGTAAACATTACACCTGCTAAAAAGCCTTTTAGCATTGTGTTCGTTAGCTTAAAGCTAAGTACAGCCTCACAGAGTCACTAGCAAGGTCGTGTGTAGAAATAAAAACGAAGTATGAATTAGGTTTTATCACCGTTTGGTAATATACACAGGTGTGGTGGCAAATAATGGTATATGGGGCGCCGAATGTAAAAGTTCAGTTACAGTTTTATTGCTGATTTATTTTGAACATTTAGCTCACTTTCCTCACATTTAGATCACTTTCCTCACATTTGAGACAGAAAACTTGTAAAAAGGTTAAATCTATATCTAAATTTTAAATCTAAATCTAAATGTTAAATCTAAATCTAAATCTAAATGTCTCGCTATTTGTAAAGCTAAATATTTAGAAAATATGCAAATAGACCACGCCTCTCGCCATTGGCTCGCGTCAAAAGCCGCACTCAGCCCCGCCCACACCACTGTCCGGATGCATTAAGAAGTTAAAATGACAGCTATTTAACTTACTGTTAATGGTGTGGACGGTAGCAGTGGAACGGCACCTTGGAGTGCAGCACGCACACCTGCGATTACCGCACGTTCAATGTCTTTTAATTGCAGAGAAGCGGCCATGTCAAGGTCGCTGCTTCACGGCGTTTCTCCCACTGATCCACGGACAGTGGTGTGGGCGGGGCTGAGCGCGGTGTTTGGGGCGAGCCAACGCGAGAGTCGTGGTCTATTTGCATATTTTCTAAATATTTAGCTTTACAATCGGCGAGACATTTAGATTTAGATATATATTTAACATTTAGATTTAGATTTAACATTTAACAGCTAAATGTTCAAAATAATTCATCAAAAAAACTGTAACTGAACTTTTACATTCGGCGCCCCATACGTAACATTGTTTTAATTATCATGCGAAGAATAAATTAATTTCCTCTTTCAGATTTACAAAGAGTCTACACTCACCATGGTAAATAAACAGTCCAAAGTAAAATGTAAAGTTAAGCTATGTGTGGAGGTTAATTATTTCATAGTTGAGTAGATAAGCGGGCATAAGAGTTACACATTGTAACACTAGCACTATGAACACAAGCTGAGACCACACTTAAACTTGCATGTACCTCATAATATGCCTGGTCCTTTCTTGTGACAGCAGTCCTGTACTGTAAATGGCTTGTGCATGTGCTCATAGACAAGGTTGCAATGGGTGCCTTTCAAAAAAGAAAGAAAACCCCTATATGAAAATACATTGTGGAGTGGGAAAGTGGGAACCCATCGGTTATCCCCGCCAATGTTTCGGAGATTCTGGTGTAGCCAACGAATATCTGGATAATGGATATCCAGGCCAAGACTGTCACGCCCCGGGTCGGTGTGAATGGTTGTGTTTCCTGTTTTCTGTTGCTTGTCTTGTGCATTCTGGGTTGCGTGGTTTACTGCTTTAGTTCTCCTGTGTTCGAGTCTGTGCCCTGTCTCTGCCACCCTTGTGTTGCCCTGATTCTTGGAAGTGTTTTCACCTGTTCCCCTGTCGTTCATCCCTGTGTGTCCTGTGTGTTTAAGTGTATTCTGTTCAGTGTTCCTTGTGGCGTCATTGTCTATGTTGCGTGTGTGGAAGATCTCTGCATTCACTACCGGTTTGATATCTGCTCCCCTGTTGCCTTGCCTTTTTCTTTTCATTGAAACTTATGCGTTCTGCCTATTTGCGTCTGGGTCCCTCTTTCACTCCTCCGCACCCCGCCGTTCCTGACAAAGACATCCTCTTCCGTGCACCGGTCATTGTTTACAGTTTCCCAATGCAGACACATTTTTTTAAAAAGCTAACAAAGAGATAATTTCTAGGGCACCGGCACTGATGAAAAAAGCTAAATCGTCGGTCTGTCTCGTTTGCGCTCAACATGAGCTTGTTTACCTGCATGCATCCAAAGCCCACTGACACATGATTGGTCAATACTACTCAGACTACAAATGGAAACCTGCTTCCAATACCAAAATATTGTACCTTGCTTACAGATTCTGTATTTATATGCAGAATTCTGTTAATGATTAGGAAAGGTGCACGCTAGACTGTTCACAAAAATAAGAGGGACAAAACCAAATATTTCAGCTTGTCAAGTCTCATACCGTGGATGGCTGACCCAAACATGGCATCTTTTTCATTGTGCCAGAACTGGGGAATCTCAGGCATGGCAGCCGAGCCATGTGCATACCATCGAAGACAGTCATTCAGATTTGTTATTCCTGCAATCTTTACGGTATCATGTCACATGAGAGAGAGAGAGAGAGGAAAAGCTCCTACAAAAAGTTGCTATTCAAGACAAGAGAAGAAGGTTGCAGAAGACATGAGTTTACCAGCAAATCAAATATAAGTAGTACACAGGTGACATTCTTGGTCGACAAACACATTCTAGCTAAATAAAGAGAA
The DNA here is from genome assembly GCA_036023855.1 of Gadopsis marmoratus. Taxonomy (NCBI): domain Eukaryota; kingdom Metazoa; phylum Chordata; class Actinopteri; order Centrarchiformes; family Percichthyidae; genus Gadopsis; species Gadopsis marmoratus. The sequence goes on along the minus strand of JAVQJF010044961.1, from coordinate 17,400 downwards.
GCTAGAGGGTTGCTGCCGCTGTCGCTCTGAGATTCTCCTGAATAGGATAAGAACATGTTTGTTTCACAGTGTATGTGCATGAACACTCAGAAGAAGGGGGCTCACACAAAATGGCTGGGTTCGCCTGCTCAGAGTGAGGAGAGGAGCAGCTCACACCAAACTAAATGCTAATTGCAAAATAGTAATCTACCAGCAGACAATACAAACTTCTGGAATGTGAATAGAGGGAATAGACTCCCAGCTGCAAGAGACAACATATTCTACTAAGGTGGAGGCTTGTCTGCTGGAGAAACACCCCAAGATGGCGACCCTAAGAGACTAAGGGTAGCATCTTGCAATCCAAACAAACCCAATGGCAGTGGAGACAAGCAGCAGCTGAGCTCTCAGGCAGATGTTGCAGGCCGTTATGAGACATAGACAGGAAGGGCAGCTTCAGATAGCAAAAGTGTGAGACGATGAACTCCTTGACTGCATCTGAAGGTGCTGCTGCTGTTTCAGTTGCTAAATCAAAGTTTCTAAAATACACAAATGCTACTCAAAAGTCCTTGCATTGGTGTGATCATTGAACGTTGTATGGTTGCCTTTACCTCCTGTTGAATTTAGTAACTTCTGATGCTAGTCCAGGATAGTAGAAAGGTCTCACTTTTGTAATTCATTGGTACTGCATCTTTAATGTGTGCAGTGGGGTAATAACAGAGGTGTTACACAATTCATTTGGGCACACAGAACACAGTTATCGCACTCGGGTACAGACCAAAGCAAGAGAGTTGTTGGTCTCGGTCCAGTTTGTTTGTGGTGGGGTTGTGATCTGACCCAACTACCAGGTGTACTGAGCTAAATGGCCCTTGTAGCCAGGTGTGCTTTGCATTCTGGGATTGCAGAAGCACGCAAACTTTAGCAATTGTAAAAGGAGAATGGTCTAGTCCAGCTCAAGAAGAGCACGTTTCTCTCAGCAAAATATACACTAGTCCAGAACACCTTAAAGTCCAGGACCGTCTTCATGTGTTTACTGCCTTGCTCCCGCACCAGACATTTCTGACCAATGAGCAGAGTGAACACGTGGTTTGCAGGGGTGCATTTTGATTCGCTTGGATTTTCTGTGAAAAGAAACTGAGCCATGGGGAAAACTCTCCACGTTAACAAACTCAACTAATTCAAATAGGTGTGAAAACCCTTTCTTTACTTACAGATCCCCACTATGTGTCATGTCATGGATTGTTGTTTTGTGTTTCCCGTGTTATTTTGACGTTCCACCTGTCTTTGTACGTTTTCTGATTGTGTGATTGGATTCCCCTGTTTCCCAGTCTACCCCAGGCTCATGCTCCTTCGTTAAGCCCCTGTCTATTTATGTTCGTCTTCCTCCTTTGCCTGTTGTCGGATCATTGCTCCTGTTTGGTCAACACTCCGTTGTTCCTCTGTTTGGTCCTGTGGCTGTGCTGGGACTGCCTTGATGTTTCTGCCCCGTGGAGGTTCCTCGTATTATACATTCAGTCTTGGATGTACCTACATGTTTGTAAGTGTCCTTTCGTTCTTTCTAATAAATCGTTCAAACTGCTCCAACCAGTCTGTGCTGTCTGCCTTTAGGTCCTTTTCTCCTCCTCCGTTGAACCGCTACCACTATGCCCTCAGGAATCATCCCGTTTGAAGTCCCCTTTTGCTTTTAAATATGATTTCTTCAGCCTTGAACCTGAGCAGTCGGCTGTGGTTGATAGGCTGTCCTGTTTTTGTATTAATCAGAAGTAATTTTCTGTTTGAAGAAAATATGTGTCTATGATTAAAAGAAAATTGTTCACTGTTGAAAACCTTGAATGTGTTTTGACGGATGTTTGCAGAGATTGCATATGTTTTGTTTAATATTGTTTGAATATGACACAAGGGGAGATTTCAACCTCTGCATCTATGCAATAATCCTAGAAATTAGTACTAAATTGTTTTCCCAATAGTGTTCTATTGAAAAACAATCACTGGTTCAGAGGCAACATTTAATAAAATGCTTTTGTCTAGCACACCAGACTTGTAGAGAGGTGGTCAGGATGGATGGTGGGTGTCCAGGGTCCAGGGTTCCCATTCAGACCCCCCGTTGTTAATGAACAGGTTGTGTCTCAAGACACTGCTGACTTTTTCTGTATTAGTTATTATTCTTCTTATTAATTCTTCTATTGGAGTGGGGTGTGGCTGTTGACTTTCATCTCTGGGGTTGGCGCCTTGGGTTGTCGTTCTGATTCCAGCTCCTCCTGTCCACATGTCGAAGTGTCCTTGGGCAAGACAGGACAGGGATGTGCACTGGACTTGGTCCCCGGTCGTCACTGCTCCAGGTCCTCTCGGAAGAAGGATGGCCGGATGGGTTAAAAGCAGAGGATACATTTCAATGCGGAACGCGATGTATGTGTGTGTTTGAGCGTTGTTCTCTACACATGTGTATATGTGTATCATGATTGACTAATAAACGACCTTAGGGTCCAATTATTATATATTGTTATTATTATATAATCAGGCCATGATCTTTCCCTAACCTTTCCCTAAATGCTGCCAGTTCCTAAACATAACCATAAAATTAAAATAAATGATGTAAAATAATGCTGTAGTCAGCAGATAATGTATGCAAACATTTCCTCATATTCAGTCAGCATCACATTTACAATTTTTTAGCAAATTTGGCTGCAATAACTCAAGTTAGCGTATTTTCGTCCTGTCTATTGTGTATGCCATTTAACTAACAGATATAGAATTTGTCATGAATTTCCTAGTCAGCATGCCAGCTAGGATCAATAAGGTTTGATCAGGATTTGAACTCAACAGTGTGGAGTTCCTGCAATCGTCTCATAAGGTTCAGTAACCTTTTCAATTACAGGCCAGTAATTAAACATTAACAATTTCTCTGTTACTGAAAGGGAATTGTTCATAAACAATCCATAAATAAAGTCATAATCATCTAGTAATGTGTACTCACACATGACTGCTCGGCAAAATCCCCGGGCAGCCATAGTGTGAAATCTGCAGATGACTCATCATTGTGGGACTGATATCCCACAATGATGAGTCATTGTACCGGCATGAGGTAGCAGATCTGGTGGATTGGTGCGGGAAGAATAACCTTTACATCAATGTGGGGAAGACAAAGGAACTGGTCGTGGACTTTCAGATGAGGAGCTACACTCCCCCTCCCCTCTTTATTGGAGGAGATGCAGTGGAGATGGTCCAGGATTTCAAATACCTGGGGGTGTGTATCTCCAGGGATTTGACCTGGACCTCAAACATCTCTGCCATTATAAAGAAGGCCCACCAGCACCTACACGGAGGCTGAAGGAGTCCGGACTCAACACCTCAGTGCTGGTAGCTTTCTACCGGTGTGTGGTGGAGAGCACACTGACCTTCTCCATCACACCTGGTACAGGAACTGCTCAGCTGCTGACAGGAAGGCGCTGCAGAGACGGGTGAAAACCGCTCAGAAGATCACTCGCAGCAGCCTTCCTTCCATTAAAGACATCTGTATCAGCAGATGTGAGAGCAGTGCAGCTCATATTATGGGGGATCCCTCCCATCCAGCCCGTACATTATTCGAACACCTTCCCTCAGGTAGGAGGCTGCGGAGCATTAAGGCCAAAACAACTAGGCTCAAGCGCAGCTTCTATCCAGAGGCAGTGAGACTGGTGAAGTCCAGGTCTTGAAACTGACTTGACTGTGCCGCCCTGTGTGTTCTGTGCTGTTTTTAGTTTGAGCTGTTTTAGATATTTTAATGTTTATTATTATGATGATATGTATTGTGTGCTCTCGGTCCTGGGTACATGTTTCCTTCATGTGTAAACATGAATGACAATAAAAACGTTCCATCTATTTAAATTTAAACAAAACTACTAATAGCAAATACAGTTGGACATTTTCCTTGAAAAAACTGTTTTGCCAGTATCTGAGGAATGAAACGAAAGATATATCTACATACTTGAATAATTGTAAAGTAAGAGCTGCGCCATCAATTTACAGGCTTTGGTAAATAATTCATTTCCAGTAATAATTTATGCATTTTGTAATAATAAATTCTAGATTAGAAATTTGGCAATTTATTGCATAATTATTAGGTAAGAGCTGCGTCACCAATGCTTTGGGAATTTACACATAAAGCCAGGAAATTAAAATGACGTAACCACACAACAACTAAGACTTCTGGACACGACTACTGCAATAAATGTTTATGTCTGAGATTTGAAGGACTGCTCATAATACTAATTTCTGTCTAACCCAGAGTCTGTGTAGCTGTCACGTGTAAAATGAAGGAGAGACCCAGAGTCTGGGTCCCATGAACGCACAACTTGCAGACCCAGACTCTGGGTCCTAGAGTCCAGTGCTGAACTCCTCACTTCTGACCAATACTGAGCCTTTGTAGCTGACACGTGAGAAAAACGAATGTGAATGAGTTACACTGTGAGACGACTCGTTCCTGCTAGCTCACATGAAAAGAATAGTTCAGTGAATGATACGCTCGTGAACGACACATAACTAATTGATACATACATTATCAACTAGTTTTAGATGTCTCTTATTGACATATTTAAAAAGATACTGCATGCAACCTTTTCTATTACTTTATTAATTTACATGTATTAATGACTTTATATGTTGTATGCGAACGGACTGTAAAGCAACTTCAAAAATTAGACCTTTCTCAGTTGCGTATAGCAGCCTGTGGCCTGATTTCTATATAAAAAACATTTTTTTCCCGCCAGAATCCAGTGGATGTGACGTTATGTTGCCTCCTGAGTGCCATACCTCGGCTCGCACACTTCAGCATTAACAAATTGTAAGATACATTACTGTCAGTAATTAAAGTAAATATAAGAAATAGTATATGAATTCTATTCCAACGTGTGTGTTGGTGCATGCGCACGTACCTCATGCCACCCTTGTATAGGACGGTGGCTCACTTGGGCCACCCCAGTCAAAGGTCTGGACACTGGTCAGTCTCAAAGATTCATGTTCTTCTGGTTATTACTCTCAGTCTTTAATAATCACAGTCTTGAGTCTGTCTTTATACATGTGGACTTGAACACATTATTTCGAATCATGAGGGACAGTTGGCTGTCAGCGTTGGGCTTATACCCTGTAAAAGGTTCAAACGGAAATCTAATGTAATTAAATGGTTTGTTTATAAAGAAAAATGAAAATAAGTGACAGACAGTTCAGGAACAGAAACGATAAACTAATACCCTAGCGGCTACAACTTGAACGTTCTGTGTTAGCCGTTCCACTGCGATGGAATTCTTGGCAAATTTCATCGACGAACCTTGTACAGTCAAACGAGAGCAGTGTCTCTCACACAGCAGTTTATTGCATTTAAGGCCAAATGTATGGGCAGTGAAGCGAGTGCAGGCAGCCAGAGGAAACTCTCAGACTTCAGTGACCCTCGTACCTTGACTAGGAGCCAACGAGGTATTTGGTTTGCTTGTTGAATTGTGCTTTCTTTATTTTGGTGGGAAGCGTTATTTGTATCTGTTTCATATACTGTATAGCTGTCGTATCGTGTAACCTGTGTGTCCATACAGTTCTCACAGTGTGACTCCAAAAAGGTGTGAATCCAACATAAAACAAGTGCCCAAAGCAATAAACACCCTTTCATAAAAAATTGACCTGTGTTGTCATGAAGAGTTATATACCCATAAAGCTGTAGTTGTTTTGGTGTCACCTGAATTAAATGCAATGTTTCTTACTTAGCCCATCAAACCAAACTAAAAAGAGTGAGGACTCCAGAGTTGTACTAAACCCCTCTGAACCACTCTGCTGTAATAATCCTGCAGCAGTGACATTCTTAATGGCCTTGCATTCTTCCGACTGTCACGCTGAGAGGAGCATTTCCCCATGGATGGTTTAATGTTAGTCTCTTCAACAGCTGGGGAGGACAACAAGTCAATTATATTTCAAGTCACTGAAGCAGCAGTTCTTTTATCAGTGACCTGTCAGGTGTGATCTAAGGGTGGGCTGTGTTTGATTAACAGGCCCATCGAATGCTGCTGACATCTGAAGTGAAGCTCGCCGCACCTCCAAGCTGCCGTCGGTCTGACGCTGCGGCACCTCCGTGACAAACACGTGTAAATGTCTGGTTGGGCTGTTGCATCCTGTGGGTTTTGTCTGTTTCCTGTTTTATTTTGAAATCCTTCCTGTCTGTTCAGTTCCTGCCCTCGTGTGTCATGGATTAGCCACAGTTGTTCCCTGGTGTTCACCTGCCGCTGATTCGCTCATTAGTCAATTTTCTACATGTACCGGTTCCTTTCCTTTGTTCAATCATTCTACCTCAGTCAACTCTTTCTTTACGCAGAATTTACAGTCACCTCCTCGAGTGGATCCTCTGAATGCGGTGACTGAATTGGATTGATTTCACTTTATTAGAATATTTTCTGAAAGGTATCTTGTGTCCCACTGTTTGATATGCATAACATGACTTTTAACCAAATCAAATATATTACATCAGACCTTACCAAAAGTGGCAGCAGTGCAATCAATTGTAGAACTCCCTCTTACATCCGGTGCTTGTTCCACACAGGACCACAGAGGTCGACTGAGAGCCCAACAGTTTGACAGACCAAAGAAAAAAAGAGTTAATTTGTCATTTGATATTGTCTTTTTATATGTAGACACTGACTCAATAGTCATTTTTGTGATCTCCAATTGCATAATCGGGTGTCATCAATGCCATATTTACGCTTATGCTTAGTCAGCAGTTTCAAATAAGATTCAATGTGTCGCCAGCTCTGGCCCCAGCAGAAAGTCGCTAACAGGTACACTTAAAGGTACCGTGTGGAGTTTCACACACCGGTGGTCGTTAGGTTGAGTGCAATCGTTCTCGTGCTCGCGCGCAGTAGGCGAATACTGTGCATGATTGGTCTTCTGGATGCTGGTTTTGTTGTTTTTGTTGTCACTTTGGCATCTTTTTTGTTACAACATCTTGCCAAAGGACTGCAGTTGAAAATTAGCCAGCTGGCTACTAACAGTGCTACATTTACAGAAATGTTGATTAATATCCTTGTAGATTAATATGAATATAAAGACATGAAATAAGTGTTTAGTCATTTGCCTTATTACAAATGTCAGTGCTTTTGAGTGAGGTTTTCTTGCTTCTGGAACAGAACCTCTGTTGTTCCATTGATCAAATATGTAGTTTAGTAGTAGTAGTAGTTTTGTAGTGTAGTTTAGTGTAGTATTGATAATATTATTTGTGGTGGATAAATAGGGTTGGAACACTAAGCTACAGGAATCTGAATATGTTTATTTCAAAAAAATATCTGTATGTGGATTTAGAACAAAACTGCCTAATTTCTGTGTTAGTCAATTGTTTTCTACCACCATATATACTGTTAATATACTAATGAGTGTGCATAAAGAGATTATAATATTTAAACCAAGTACCTTCAATCAAATAATAAGGCAGGAATTTTATTTGAACCCAGCCTTCAAACATATTATTCTAAACTGAGTATAAATGTATAATTCTCTGTAAAAATCTGATAAGCTCTTATGGCTATTGTGCTTTTACATATGCCTGCATTTACTAATTTCCCTTTCCTTGCCCCCTTTTTCCCTCGTTCTCTATCCATGTTTACCTTTCTTTTTCTCTTCCTCTCTTTATCTCCTACCTCCTGTCTGCTAATTTCCTTCCTCCTTCTCTTTAAATTTCCATCATCAACTGTAGATACTGTAGGTGCTAGTAAAGGAAGAGCGAGATAAAAAAGAGCTCTCACCTTTAATAAACAATAAAGAGATGCCCATTCTTGCGGATACATAATTTATAGGCCAGGGCCCTTGTTCTCTGTCTCTGTGAGAATAAATAACACCTCCCTCCCTCCCCGCCTCTCCTCCCCGCCTCATTCCCTCTGATCCCTGCGTTCCTTCCCTTGTCGTCTATGAAGGATTTCTTTACAAACACAAGCAGTGACAGTATGCTGTGTTAGCTTTTAGTTTAAACGGGTGCACGAGGCTGAGCCGTGCCCTGTTTTAAAGACGCAATAATGCTAATCTATTCACCAGAGGCACCTGCTTACACACACACGCTGTGCACATACTGTACACTGTAATACAGAGACGGTGTGTGATAAGGGTGTCTCCATGGAAGCTTCCACCAATAAGTCTTCTTGAAGGTTGATATCAGTTGGTAGGGGAGGGGGAGATGGGTTTATTTACTGACAATCTCTAGTCCCTTACTGCAAGCTGAGAAAGCAAATAGAAGGAGGTTTAGCAGTTAGGCCATGTCCAACCTTCTGTGGGTACATTTTAAAGTGCAGTGTACATATCAAATGAGGCTGTCTTCTTTGCATTCTCAGTCCTGCATCTTCAGTGAAACCACAGAAAAACTGCTGAAATCCCTCCCTCTGTTGGATGGATACCATTTGTTTGACCATTTACACCTTGTCTTTACACGTCATGGGTGGATCGGATAGATATATGATCTCAAAATAGCTAAGTGTTATTGCATCACAGATTTCAATAATAGACACATTCTAGTCAGATGTTGAAAAGGCCTGAATGCATCTGTGTCGGCAAGACATACATACTTTATTCCTCCCGAAGATGAATAATGTCAGTAAACTGCGTGTGGAAATAGCCGTTCACTGTCAGTTATCTTAATAAATCCATCCCAGCTGTTATTGTCAGGTGCCAAACAGCTTCAGGTGCCCCCTCCTTCTGGACTAGACCCGAGTGCAAACCCTGATTTGCATGTGGCCTGGGACAACAAAGACGGATTGCAATCAGATTTGTGATCAGGACAACAGAGATGCATACATGTGGCTAAGTGTGAGTGAAAGTCTCTCAAATCTCATCTGTATTTTTTGAAACGACAAGTGAAAATGGGGCCTTTGACTCTGATTGTTCTCTTTGTGTTTCAGTCTGGCTGATACAGTTGCTGCCATTGCCTTACCGTTCTGTTACTGGTGATTGCTGTCAGAAATGCTACCTGCTAACAGTTATCCCCCTAAAGGCCCTGTCACAGCAAAGTTCATCCATGCCTCCTTGCCAGATAGGTGGTTCTAGAAGTTTGGTGACATCTTTATAGGGTTAGTTGATGAGCAACTGTTAGCTGCCAGCCTCCAACATGGTATTCAGTCACAATAGCTTCCTGAGCTAGCAAGCTCGTTAGCAAGGCAAACTGTGTTAACGGGACAATACGTTCACAGCTTATTCAAAAGATGCATTTTGTACTATCGACTTGTCTCATAACAGTCTGCAAACCATGTCTCTTCTATGGAGCGGTTTATACTGCAGTAGCAGACGTTAAATAAAGGCGGATTATGCTAAACAGTTAATAATCTATTTTTCTATTTTTTATTCTTTTACTCTCATTTTCAAATTATTGATATTGAAACATTTTCAGGAATGGAAATTTCCAACATAGTGTCGGTGGAAGCTCAAAGCAGACAAAAGAAGATATATATTTTTTACATTTATCTGCATTATTTGAGGCACGGCCTCATTTCAATCATTAAAAATGTATACTCATAATTTAATTGCTGGATTTTGAATTGCAGGGTCTTTGCACAACAGAACTTTATTGCTTTTTGGAAGTGAGAAAGAAGGTAAATTTACCCAAGATGTCTGTTATAATCACTAATTGGATCAAAGTATAGATCTTTTTTAAGAACCGTTTTGAGAGGAGGTATTCTGGGCATCCTGGGAAATTGAAGTAAAAATCCTGTAAATTGTCTGCGTGGACAGTGTTAGGTGACTGAAAGGCTTGGATGTACATGAAACTCATCAGTTGAGTTTAGTTGAGTCATCAGTGCAAAAGATGAACAATGGCTGTTGGAAAATAATATTAGTTCCTTGATCCAAAGTCAATGGTGGAACACTGTGGTCATAAAAACTACAACTCCCAAAGAACCTATCATTAAGAAACATCCAACCACCAAGCTTAAAATTCTGTTGCATGCTTAAAGCCCGTTCAGATTCGCAACAAGACCTAACACTTTTAGAGCGGTGCAGGGAAAGTCTGCACCGTGTGGTCTGGCCCGTCTCAGCTCGCCTTAAGCCGGCTGATGGCATCGCCTGCAACTCAGCTTGTCAAATGGCCAGTCGGCTGGTTTTAGAATATAAGGCATGACACCTATTTAAATAGCCAATCAGCTCATAGTCAAGTCAGCTGGTCATCGACATTTTTTTCACAGTTTATCAATACTAGAAATGCAACTGTAGCAAGTTATCCATCACTATCCTCATTCATATTCTAAGATGCTGCATTTTGTGTCCAGCTGCAGAAAAGCTGGCAGTTAGAACAGAAGTACAACGGAAGTCTCTCATCTCTCTCCAAGGACTAGTGTCTTTTTCGCATGTTTTCATTCCTCTGCACACCTGGCCGGTCGCTGCCAAAAGTGGGCATCCTTGTCGGATTGATCATTTTCGGAAAGTTAGAAACATTGTCCTCCCACTCTACCCAGGAATCATACAAAACCAAACCTGTTGATTAGTGTTGATCAGGAACCTTCAGCATTTCAAATAGCTCACACTGACTTGACAAAATATGAGTCTAATGCTGGCAGTGTGATTGTGTCTGTAATGAAACATTTATAGAGTAAATGCCTGAGATCAGGGAAAGCAGAACAATGTAGGCATTTCGTTGATGTTCCTCTTGCTGTTCGGACCGGTCCGTAACAATTGCGGTGACCTCTCAGTCCCTCAGGTCTGTCCTGTGCCAAGCCCATACACCTGTACCTCTGTTAATGCTCCTTGCCTCCGACCGATACACCAACCAATCAGGTGCTACGGCTCTGCTTTGAGGGGTTAATGAGTCATGATAACCGTGGTGACTCACAGATGCCTCTGGGGTTACCGTAGCGACTACACTCCAACTATGTGTCATCTCTAAGTACCAGTGATGTCAGTCATCAGAGATGCTATTAGCCCGAAGAGCAGCCGCTGTCTTCCTCTTCAAAGCCTTTAAGTGTGTGTGTGTGTGTGTGTGTGTGTGTGTGTGTGCACACACTTACACTACACAGTATAAAATGCTCTAATTTTGCTGATGCCTTTATCCGAGCAAGCAGAAAGCGTAGTTGTTTTAAATGTGTGTGTGTGTGTGTGTGTGTACATGCATGTGGAAGTGGGTGTTGCAACCTGGCTTCCGTGTTTGACTGTCTGCTGATCTGAATCTTTGTTTTGTTTATTGGATGATGTTAAATGGTTGGTCATACTCACACTGCTTCTGAATGATAATCAAGAAGACTTTGTTTGAGCGTGTGTGTGTGTTTCATTTACAATGACATTCTCTGAGCCTCTCCGGGCCCCAGCAGCTGGAGTGTTACCTGCGATGCAACAGTGCCCCCTGCAGGAGGGAATCACCTTTGTCTTGTCATTTACAGCAAAGTAAAAACCCCGGCGAGTTCAGAGCAAAGCTTTGTGTAAGCATTGTTGCTCATTAGTTAGATTAGCATTGCAGAGATTAGATTAGATTTTCTAGATCCCTGTGAAAAAGTATGCTGTTGAAATATATAACAGGGGACCCCCCCCCTCCCACTGAGCATTTCATCCTTTAGGTACCCCTTAGTACAGGTACATGGCAGACTGCATCATATGGTAGATGATGATAAGTCTAATGTGTAAAACCCCAAAATCCAACCAGTATGATCATGTGGTGGATTACACAAGTATCCCGCAGTTTGTTTTAAAGCCAATTTTTTTTAGGAATCTTGTAAGCACAGGACAAATTAAAAGCACCAATAATATATAATTTTTTTCAGTCACTTAGCAGAACAAGCTGTAATCTTAACAGCGACATATTGTCACCTTATAAAGCTATGGTGGCAAACGGTTTCCCATTTACACGTCCAACACACAGGAAGCAACGTTGGGATTCACGTTCGTGTTTCCCTCTCAGCTCTGGTTTGGTCTCCACCAACTCCAGAGGGAAACATCTGTCTCTTTAGCTGCTAAATGCTCCACTGTGTTCACCAGCTAGTGTCTAAGTGTTTGTGTCTGCTGTTTGCTGCTGAGCAGGAAGTGCACAGCGCGTTCAGCAGAGCCTTTTCAAAGCACCTGCTGGAAACAAGTGAACCACATCAGTGAGTGAAACCAAACAAGGAACTGGAAGATGCTAAAACGCTATGTAGAGTTGATGGGAATTATTGCAACTATTGCCGACACCTTCCACATTGCATGTGATAATTTGACCTATTCTTATTGTAAAAATAATTAATGCACTTTTAAAGGTATTAAAACTACGTATTGACAGAGGGCTCCTCTAGAAGACTAAAATGCAGGAGCCCCATAAAGCCGTCAACATTCAAATGTATGTCGTGTTTAATGGTGCATGTTACCAAACTACCACAGACAACTTGCCACATGGTGCACCAGGGGCCAGGGGGGCACCTTGTTACCTGCCCTGTCGGTCGGTAATCTAGCTTTGGATACATCTAACAAAAATAGTATGAAAGTGTGAGCAAAGGGAATTGGGTGGATATTCAGTCCAGTTAGGATGCTCAGAAACAGTAGGTACTATATCAAATCAAGCATTATTTCAAACATATAATAATAGGTACAGAACTAACAGCTGTATTATTTACGTAACTGCAGTATTTTAAGGATCAAAGGAACACGTGCAGTGGAAAGCAATGTGAGCATAAAGGTGTGTGTTCAGAGACACTCAGCCACTGAAGTCTGCAGAAATACAGTCTCTATTCCCTGACTGATGACGATGGCAGCTAAGTGAGGGAGAGATTTTATAGATATTGTTGCAGTGTCTCTCCGCCAAGTGTTGCATAGCCTTAGTGGTCCTAACACTATCGCACAGGCTACAACAATCACTGACACTGCTGTCTGGCTCTCTTTGTTCTCTTGTTTAATGAGTGGAACATTCTTTTACTTACCTCTTCGCAAGTAAATCAATAGTCAGCTAAAAGACGGTCCCATTTAGCAAGGTGACTGCTAAACTATCGATCTGTCCAAATGAGCCTCGCCAAACTTTATTAACAAAAAGGAGGGGGAGACATGGCTCACTATCTCCTTCTATACACAGTTTAAGCAGCAAATAATAGAGATATCAAGTCAGAATGAGAATTGATTGGTAGAGTAGAAATCTGTTTCTCTACAAACTTGGGGCTCCCACGTCACCACATTAAAGAAGGAGTTTATAGTGTGATTTATACAGGTTTTTGCTTCATTACTTTCTCAGGAAGAGTCTGATATGATGAGAAATGTACGTATTTGTCAGAGTCAAATGAGAAGATTCATATGAGATTCACCTCTGTGTGTCCAGTACACAGCCAGGACCAGGGCGTTTTTAGTTTAACATAGACACCTATTTAAAAAGGAGATTCCTTGCCACTGTCTCCTGGTGCTGCTCCTGGTGGGAATTGTTGGGTCTCTGTACATAAAGAGTCAGTTCAGACCTGCTGTATTTGAACAAGTGCTATGAGATAACTTTATGATATGGTGCTATATAAATAAAACTGAATTTAATTGAATTAATAGGGTACTGTGAGCGCTTTAAGATATGATGGTGCCTGACCAAGATAGCAATTGTGTTATATATCAATAAAATGTTTACATTAAGCATTTGGCTGTATTAACCTCAGTATTGGTGAAACATAAAATGAGTTAATATTTCAAATGTATAAAAGTTAGACATTTTGCCTGCTTTCTCACCTGCATATAACTGGTCAGTTTATACACAAGTATACATAAGTGGACTTGATTGGATTGTCTGTTTCATAAGTTTAGAAAAACGGTTGGATGGCTGCAGGGTCCAAAGTCCAAGGTTCCAGATGCTGTTAGATGATGCCCCAAGCACCTAGTTTTAAGTATACTGAGGCCTTGACTGAGCGGGCCCAAGCCAGTTCCATTACCTGCTTAGCATCTAAAAATGTTTATTCGGTTTTTCTCATAACTGCCATTTTAAACATTAGTTTAGCAGTGTTTTTTTTTTTTTAGAGAAATCTAAATCATACTCATTGCTTGTGCTATGCCGATGGCGTGTTGTGAAGGACCCCGGAGGCAGAACACTAGACCCAATGGTTGAGAAAGGAGTTTTTTGTGCAAACAGGTAAACGTGGAAGCCAAGAATGTGAACACGGGGGGGACAGTGACGTCGATCCAAAGTGGACTGGGCATCCGGGAAGGGGGGAATGGCTGGCGTGGCTGGGTTGGATAGAGATGGTGAAGGTCCCAGGAGCTGACAGACGGGAGGACCAGGCGATGGAGACGATCTGTGGGGAACAAGAAGCCAGGTGAGTTTTAATCTTACTGGTTAATAATAAACAGAGCCGTGATCTCTTTACCATACTGGTCAGCTGGATGATGAGTGGAGCGCAGACCAGGTATAAGTATTGCTAGAAGTGATGATGAATGAGGATCAGCTGTGCCTGGTAATCAGCCAGAGGAGAAACCACAGGTGTCTTGTCAAGCTGCAGCCACGTCCACACCTGAGGGAGAGAGCAGGGGAGAAACCGTAGCAACCACCACACTCGTGGTGTACAGATGAGTGTGGAAGGCTGTCGTAAAGCCAGGCAGACAAAATGAACTGGCTTCAGACAGGCAGTCCACTGTAGGCTGTAAAATCATCGAGACACAGACACACACAGGGTGTCACTTCTCTCTCGGTGAAATGACTTTCCCCTGAAATGAAGAGAATCCCACAGATGGAAAGCGAGTGAGAACAACAGGAGGGTATATGTAGGTTTCATAAAGCTGAGAGGGCAGCGTGATGGAGCAAATTGATCAAGTTATGTGGCCATAAAGTCATCTAAATCAAATAACAGGCCTGCAGGACTGTTTTCTCTTTCACTTTGTGGGAAAAGCACCGAAAGATGGCCTCATTTAATTTCAGTAGATGTCTCGACTGTTCTTGCTCTGGCTTTATGGCCACAACACACACACACACTTTTCTGTTGGTCTGTCTCTATGTTCTCTTTCATACAGCCATTACACCTCAGCTCTGCCATTACAGAGCTGAAACAGAGCCATGTTCCTCCACATGACACCGACATGTGTTTGGGGTGACCAGGCCTGGACTGATACGGGAATCCAGTTTATAATTTGTAATCACACTCCAAAATGTATTTATTTTTTTTTTAAATCATGCTTTCAGTAACATTTGACTGAAGCCCAGGGTCTGTGAAAAAGAACATGAATTAAACTTTCTGCTAACATTTTGGGTTGCTTCTACTCTGATGCTGAAATCTTTGATAGAGGTTAAGTCAACCCTCCTCGAAGCTCGACTGAAGTCCCTGTGTGCCAATATATCCATGAAAACTGGACTTTACTACATCAAGCTAAATACATAATCAACCTCTGTTAACATGTTATCTGTGCCATCCTCCCTTAAATGGATATGCAATAGAGACAAAACTGTTCTTTTGATAGGTACACTGCAGAATAAGTCACATGTTCGCCTGGAAAGGCACAAAGTCTTTTAGTAAATTCCTGTGTGTGAAGACGTACCGGCAATAAACCCGTTTCTGATTCACTAGCAAACCTTCATGGCAGATTAGTTGTTCAAACTTCAGTAGTAGGTAAAATAGTATAATCTGCTTCTTATGATATAAAGTAGTACATTTAGCTTAGAACGGAAAAAGAAAATCCAAGTATCATGCTTCCGATTTTTTTAAACAATTGTGCTGAAATGAGACCATTTGAGAAGTGATAGGGCATATAGGTTCCTCTCGTTTGGAACCTGTAAGCATTGCATCACACAACACTGCATGAATCTCTCCTTATCCAGCCTTTCCCCCTGTGTACTGTATCCACATGTACCTTTCTATATGGACAATAGTTCAGTGTATATTGCTTTAACGTCTGGCTCCCCTGATGGTTAGTGCTATTCTGTTCTGAGACTGACCCAGACAGATGAATGGATGGAGGTATACCGGCCTTGAAATCAGGAGTCTCTCTCACTTTCAGCACATTTGACAATGAAGGAGGCTGAGCGAGGAGGAGAGAGACTGACACAAATACAGCCAGAGAGGTTGATTTGATGGCAGACAGATTTGCAGACAACTACAGGCGGCTGACAGGGCATGCAAAAGATCAGCCAGCAAACAAGTTGCAGAGGATCAGGCAGGAGGGAGCGAGAGACGCCAGACAACAGTCAGATAATGAAATTGATTGCAGGGCACTGATGGGTGAAGGTGGCTCTGGCTGCACCCGTGCGATAGGACTGATGTCCGTGATTTGAGTTTGATAAGTATTGCTACTACTATTATCATTGTTTATTTTAGAAGTGATGCATTTTTCTGCCTCTTTCATTACTCATAATTTAAAAGCCCAGCCATTAAGGTAAGCGTAGGTACAGAGAAAGGCAGAATACTCTGTAATCCATATAGAAATGTAGGTACTTGAAAAGTGGTATTGTTCTTCAGATAATCTGCTCTGTGTTCTTCAATTGTACGATTACTGCATTTGTAAAGACCACATTCTGGAAGTGATCATCCTTTCAATGGCGTCATTCTTAATCCAACCAGAGGATTATCACAATCCCACAGCCATATGACTCCACACCAAAACTGGACAAAAGCTAAAGGGCCATATAGAAATAAGAGATATGGTAACAAAAATGGAAAGAATAAAGAAAGACACTGCCATTGACACGGTCTCCGTGTTGTCACGGAAGTACAGATTCTGAGACTTTCTAAACATTTGAAAGTTTTAAAGAGGATGGAAGGATTAAATAGTCCAGCCTGTGGGTTACTAAATCTTTAATTACTGTGTCATGCAGGTGTTTGCAACCTATTTGAACGTTGTTTTTAGACATGCTAATGCATAATGAATGGCTCAGTGGAAAAGCTGCTACATGGGAAGTGACATCGAGCTGCAAAACTATCAGCTAAGATAACGATACAATTTCATCTGCCCAATAATAGGGTAACGCTATAACACATGAGGAAAACCTGTACTGGCAAACTTAAAATTAGTACTTGTTAAAGTTATATAACCCACACAAAAAAAAAAACCTTACAAGTGTAATTCTCACCTCCTCAAAGTTATCCCACCTTTCAAAACAATGCGCCATGGCAACCGATATTTTACGGTAGGACTTCACACCTACTAAGGGTTAGGTGAAAGATTTAAGTTGTAACTTATGTCTATGTTGGAACTATTCCAGCTGATGCAACCCTTAAATGTTAGAAGCGTCTAAACTTTGACTTAAGTTAAAAATGATGTTCAAATTAGCCTATTTTTGAACTTACTGGTGCAACCCAGTGCAGGAGCCCACCATGTGATCTCACTATTGGGTGTGGACACAGGAGACGAAGCACGCTTCTGACTTCAGCAGAAACAGAAGCGCTGCTTCTCTTTAACATGTAGGGGAAGAACCCAAACACAGACGAAGCACATGATGTGGGGATGATGACAGATTTGTTGAAACACAAAGACACTTACAGGCTGGTGGCATGAAAGGCCACGGGCAAGAAACAAAAGAACACGAGGAAAGTC
>JAVQJF010044960.1:0-19084 GCA_036023855.1 Gadopsis marmoratus | reverse complement strand
AGAGAGATATCTATATATAATTAGAAAGGAAACTGACTTTATTAATCACAAGATTATTTTAAAGGATATAAGATTCGGTGATGATAGAAATCAGTTGGTTTTTTTTCCTCCAGGGGTTTGAAAAGACATTTTCTATTAAAAAAAAAACCAAGAGAACATTTGTAATTTCATAATTCTTTAAATGGACATATTTACTGGATATTTGTCCAGAAGCTCGCAGCACATTTATCTACTGTTGGTTATGAATCTTCTTTTCACAGAATAATTTTGGATTTTGAAGCTTGTTTCTGTTGGAGCTTTAAAGCTGAATTCATAAATCCTGTTCATTCTTAATATTTGCTGTATAAGCTGCTGCGCCCAGTGAGCACGATGGGATGTCACTGAGCCGCCCGGTAGGTTTCGTTTCTGTACTCAGTTTGGTTTCCGTAGCAACGAAACCGCAGCTGCCGGCGTCAGAGTCCCAGTTTAAGGATGATAATAACAAAAGTGATGCTCTTTTGCCGCAGACGTGTTCGTCCCCGCAGCTTCTTTAACCTCCATCTGTGAATTTAATGACTAAATTAACTTGTGGCCGCGCGTGGAAGTAATGTTTCAAAATAAAGTGCAGCGACTCAGCTGCAGCATTAAACGCTGGAGGTTTGGGGATGAAGACGGTTCCTACCGGAGCGTCTGCATGATGTCCTGCTGCTCGCGGACCCGGTCCCGTCCTCTGCTGGCTGCTCAGTGTGCGCGTGCACGCTCGCGGATCCCATTTTATCACGAAGCGCTTTAAGTTTCGACTTCCGGCCAAAGAACTCTCTTACCAAAATAAAGGGAGTTGACAAGGTGGGTTTTACTGTCCGCGCTGAACTGATGTTTCTTCTTTTACTGACATTGGTCTGATTCTGTTATTCGATTTCAGTGTCGTTGGTTTTTAGTCTGTCGCCGTTTGTGAAAACCTCGTTTTTGGAAAGTGTCTCTACAAAATAACTAATTCCTGTAATTATTATTAAAAAGAAAAGAGCTTTTAATGTGGCAACTTTCTCTCTAGTTCAGTTAAAGGTTATCTTAACTGGCAGGTAACTCATTTTATTATTATTCATAATAATAGTATAAAATGTTAAATGTTTGCTATGTAATATGCTATTTATTTAGTTTATTTTTGTTATATTTTCTGTATATTTGTGTTTTATGACAGAATCAAGTCAAACATAATAATCATTCATCCCTGGAATCATTTCGTGAAAACAATTTCATTTTCATGTTAATTTGGTGATTGAGTGCAATTATCTAAGACTTGTAAAAAAAGAAATAAAACATTTCTATATTTTGGTTTTACAGGACACTAAAATAAGGTTTATACTGATCTCGTCTATGTGATAATAATTTGTTCCAACATTTTATTCTCACGGGGAAAAAACCCAGTTAAAACTCTCTGGGGGATTTCTTCTCTCCTTTCTAACCACCAGGGACATTTTATTTTGAAGGGCACATCCTGATTGAAGATTTGAAGATCTTTGCAGAAACGAAACCTATCAGCTGCAGCTGATAGAGACTGGAAGTGTTTGTTTGGTGGAAAATGTTGAGTCTTCCTGACATGTTGGTGGTCTTTCCTGTCTGTCTGTCTGTCTGTCTGTCTGCCTGCTTTATAAACTCCCTGCTCACTTCCTCCTTGCCACAAAAATCAGGGTTCATTCACTGTTCACATGACCTCCTGCAGCTGCTGAACAGAACCTGGAGAGTATTTGTTCTAAATTATGGCAGGTCTCACACGGATCCTCACTTTGCTTTGTAAGTTCATTATTATTTAATATATTTGCTGATTAAATGCAGGCTGGGCACCAGGCTTCACTTTGGACATCATGTTCAAGGGCGTGTCAGTGACCCGTCAAGGTACAAGATCAAGGACTTTTGGTGCTGGATTCTTAGTTTAGAAGCGTGTTGTTTTATACATTATGTCTGGTTCTGCTTATTCTGTTTTATGCTCGTGACTGTCACTCGGGACACTCATGAAGCAGGCGGTTGTGGTGAAGTAAATGCCTAAAAATAGCAAAGCTAAAGTGAAAGAAAGCAAAGTGGCAGGTCTGAGATCTGTGACCTGTTTCTGTCCTCTGGGTTTCGGAGGACACGCCCAAGTCTCTGCGGTGCAGCCTGGTTCATACAGTCCTGGTCTGGACCGGGACAGACTGCTGGGTGGTCCTAGGTGTGCAGGCAGTGGTGGAGGAAGTACTCAGATTATTTACTGCAGTTGAAGTACTTTTCTCAGTGGGTGGAGCTGCACGCACCTCGGGCTCGGAATCAAACCTTGATATGTTTTTGGCTCCGACTGTAATGTTGGAATTTCGATAACAGTCAAAAATGTCTGGTCAGACTGGCCATCTTGTTTTTGATGAGATAGATTTGTAATAAAAAAATATGCAAATGCAAAATTTAAAGAAAAAAATAAACATGTTTTGTGCATCTGCAGGAGGGGGGCATGATTTTGGTATCGGAAGACTTCTAGTCTTCATTTGTAGTCTGTTTGGAGTGCGGGTAGTATGGACCAATCACGTTTGAGCGGGCTTTGGCTGTATGCAGCTAAACAGTCGGCCAAAATGCAATCTGGGAACCCGTCGACTGACGACAATTTAGCTTTTTATCAGCCTTGAAGTTAGCTTTTTTAAGATTTACCTGCATTCAAATCGTAGTCAAATGATAGCCAATGGCTTCCGAGATTACTAATTGGACTGTAAACACTGACCAGCATGAAGAAGAGGAAGTCTTGGCGTCCCTTATGCAGGGTCATGACCCACAGGTTGGGAACCATTGGTCTAAAATGTCATCTATGCTTCACTAGAACTAAGGCCCCCAAAGGTATATGGGCAGGGGTGTCCGCATACCTCTGGCCATATCTTTTATATTGTATATATTGTCCATTATAAATATCAACTATCCTAATAAGTGATATTTAGGACCTTTCTCATTACCTGTCCTCTCTCTGTAACCCCCCCCCAGGTGTTGCAGGATGCCGCCTGTCGTCAGCCTCACCTGTTCTCCGCTCTGCCCTGGTGGTCCAGGCTGGGCAGAACATCTCGCTGACCTGTAACCTGACGTCCTGCACGGAGGTCACCTGGTACCTTCTGCGCTCGGACCAGCTGCTGCCTCTTCTGACGGTCACATCAAGTAGAGTGGGAGACGATGATCCGGTCGACTTTCACGCCGCTGACATCAGTCGTATCACCAATAGGGGGCGTCTGGAGAGCGGCCCGATCAGCCTGGAGATCCTGGAGGTGGAGGAGAGGCACGCCGGGCTGTATTTCTGCTCCGGGCGGTGTACAGGAGCTGTTTTCTTCAGCAGAGGAATTAATCTGGCTGTTGATGGTAAGAAGGCCAAGGATTTATGTAGTTCCATCTGTTTTAGCTGTGTTCTTTACCTCTGAGGACGTCTTTGTCAGAATGAGTCAGCGGACAGCTGAAGGATTGTACTTGAAACAGTTGAAAGAGCTTCAGTGTCTAAAGTTTTATTCTTCAGTTTTAGAAATGTGTTTTTAAGACAAATACAAAAGGAGAACACTCGTGAATGTCTGTACCAACTGTCACGGCAATCCGTCCAATCGTTGTTGAGATATTTCAGCCTGAACCAAAGTTTTGGGCCGAAGTGTTCGTCACAGAGCCGAGCTGCTAAACACAACAGCTGAAAAGACTGTTGAAGAAAGAAAGACTGCGTTTTCATGATTTCATGGTCGTATGTTTCACAGCTCAGAGTCACAATAAAGGCAGGATGTTTCCTGGAGTTTTAATGAAGATGTGATGCATCTGGACTGTATCGTCTTGAATGATTTCCTGCATGAAATTCCATTTAAAAGTGAAAATGTCTAAACTATATGAATGTATTGAAATTATTGTGCGGCATCTTTCTGTTGTTGAGACTGAGTGGATGAGTCGAACCCAGACAGTTACTCCACCGATGATGCAAAAGGAAATGAAATGGTATGAAAATATGAAAAAATGAATTTTCCTAAAATTCTGTCTGACATATTCGGCATCGTTGCTCTGCACTAGTTCGAACAAAACAACAGTTTGTAACGATGGACACATTATGACACATTGGTACCTTCACTTATGAAAACAAGTAATTATTGACAGAACGTCGTCAGATTAGATGTAACGAGCTGCCGACTGAACCAACAGGTCGTGGTGACGTTCAGGTGGAAAGTTAGTTTCAGTGGTGAAAATGTTTCTTCTAAACTGACGTCAAAAACGTCGAGTGGCGCTGGGCTGACAGGAAGTTGGGTTTTCTGTCTTTCAGTGGTCTCTCTGAAAGACATATATTGTGCCTCTGAGCGAAGGTCCAAACCTGAAGCTGCTGGACTGTGAAATAATACTTTTACCTTAAAGCATGTTACTGCGGTGAGTGCCAGCTTATCTCGGTACGTGGAGGCAAAGACACACTATGTTTAACCAGAAGTTGGAGAATCGGTCGACAGGCTGGTTGACGCTTCCTGTGTTCTGTGCTTCCAGGAGTCGGCGGGGAGCCAGCCAGGCAGCCATGTTGGAGTCTGGGGATCTGTGTTGCTCCAGCTTTGCTCGCCCTCTGCGTGGTCTTCATCGCTGGACTCTGCGTGTGCTCAGGTGCGTGGCTGGTTTCCCCGTTTGCGTCCACATCCATCGCTGCGTTCGGACATTTAGGCACGTTTGTCCAGTCAACACGTCTTCGCAGGGCAGCTTCGGGGGTTCAGGTCTTCTTCTGACGGCGTGTAAAACGTTACACAGGCGGCTAAATTACATGTGACGGTGATGCAAAAAATAAAGTGTGAACAAAAGGAGATGCTGAGTGTTTTGAGCAGAAATGGTTCCCACCTTTATTTCATGCACTCGCACCAACTGTGGGCCTTTGTTCAGTGGTATTATTTCTGTGGATGAACCAGGTAACAAGTGCAACGCTACCCGAGGTGTCTCCTGCAGAACGGGGAGCGACAGAAGACACCGTTACTGAAGTGCTTAATAGACACACAGATACAACTGTAACTGTCACAATACGGGAGCTTTAAAGTGAGAATAAAGTTTAGGGGTTTGCTGGGTTTAAACATGTAGTTGCGATGAGATAAGTGACATTTAAAAATCAGCAAAATTCTCTTCTTTAAATGAAAACTAGAATAATTACGTGACACTTGTCTTTGACAGCAGTCGAAGCTCATTATGACATTATCTTCCACTAGATGGCAGCACAGTCAACCTCTCAGATGCAGAGGGCCTCAGACTCTTCCAGGCGGGCCTCCTGGTTCCCACAGTCTTACCTTGCACGTGAACACATCACGCAGAGCGCTAGACTGGCTTTGAATGATGACTGCTGCTCGGATTCGTGTTCAGTGCTTTTTATTTTCTAGTAGTTACACCCGCCAGCAAGTAACACCAACCGTGGCTCAAACAAATGCCCAAAGTTACACCGATTTTAAAGTCAAAAGAAGGCAGCAGAAGGCAGAGTAGCTCAGTCAGTGAAGAAGAGAAAAGGCAGCATTGCTTTTGATAGAAGGTAAGAATCTGACGTGTGCGATTCGTCTTTACTTGATCTCAGAGGAGGACAGTGAAATCATTGCTGTTTGTCTGAGGTTATTTTGTTGGTAATCAAGAAACGTTGAGGTTGATTTTCTGTCCCTGATGATTGAAGATGCCGCTGTAAAGTTTCCCCCCCGGCGCTCGATTCACGCCTGCATGATGAGCAGCCCGTACGGCCGGACGGACTCCTGCACGATGGCCCTCGTCTGGACGTCGTTGCTGCCTTCGGGGATGTAGACCAGCCAGATGTCTTCTCTCTGGCACTTTGCCCTCTTCTCTGGGTTGATGCGGTTCTGAAGAACCACTTTGTATGTCTTCCCGTCCGCTTTGGACTTGAACCTCTTGCAGTACTTCTCTGCCAACTTGATGTCTGGCGTGGAGTACACCCCTCTGCCCTTTGTGTCCCCGGTGACCAGAGCGGTGGCGGCAACTTCCAGAAACTTTGGCTCGTCGGCGTGATTTCCTCGGTGGGTCAGGATGATGCCGAGGGAGCCGTCCATGTTGTGTCCGTTGTAGGAGACGGGCCAGGCGTCCTTCCCCGTCCCGAGCCAGCTGTCCCCGCCATCATACTTCTGCATGACCCGCAGGGCGGCCCGGTTCCACCCACAAGGACGAATGTACTGCTCGTTACCACGGAGGAACTTGGTGTTGCCGTCCTGGAGGTGGACAGAAGGGAACTGGGTCAGAGCTGCAGCCTCTCGCAGGAAACTGCTAATATGCTACATGCTAATCACAGTATTTGCTGCATCAGTCACCTCAACGCAGTCGGCCATGTTGTCTGTTACTCTCTCACTCCCTCCTTCACTCCCTCCTCCCCCCTCCTCCCTCCCTCACTCCTCCCTCCTTCACTCCTCCTCCCTCCCCCCCCTCCTCCCCCCTCCCCCCTCCCTCACTCCTCCCCCCTCCTCCCTCCCTCACTCCTCCTCCCTCCCCCCTCCTTCACTCCCTTCACCCCCTCCCTCCAGTCCTCCCCCTCCTCCCTATATTCTTTTAGCGTCACAAACAGCAGAAACTGCATCAGCACCATGTTGGCTGTATCTATGAATCCGTGACTTAGTGAAGTCACGTTCGGCTCAGACCTGCGCCCCCTGGTCTCACCTTGATGTTGGTGAAGTCGTAGTCGTACTGTGGGTGGAAGAAGTCCTGCGGGTTGATCTTCACGGTGGTTCGGGCGGCCTCCTGCGGCCCGGAGGTGGAGGGTCCTTCGGTCAGCGACAGGGGGGAACTATACATGTCCTGCTCGTCCAGGTCCAGCACGGACAAGGTCCCTAAACTGGGGTACTCCAGCTCTTTCAACCCCTCCTGCTTGTAAAACTCCTTGAGGGCCACGATGTTGACAAAGTCCTGCGGGCTGAGCTGCGACGCGCTGCCGGTCGTCTGGACGTTGCAGCCGGACAGAGCCGACAGGGCCTCCAGACACAGCGTCGAGTCCGGCATGGTGCTGCGAGGACGAGGACGGGGACGCGGACGGGGACGAGGACGCGGCCTGCTCTTCCTCACAAAGTCTTTTACACAAATATCGCCGCTTCCTTCCTGACAGCAGCTTCGACGCAACAGTTTCTCTTTCACTCTTTCACTTTCGCTTCTGTCAGCTGCTCAGAGGCCCCGCCCCCTGTCACTCAGAGGCCCCGCCCCCTGTCACTCAGAGGCTCCACACGTGTCAAGAGTCAAACAGCCAGGACACCAGCTGTCTGTCAGGTGGTGCAGCCTCCATCACTCACTGAGCCTCCATCACTCACTGAACCTCCGTCACTGAGCCTCCATCACTGAGTCTCCATCACTCAGCCTCCATTACTCACTGAGCCTCCATCACTCACTGAGCCTCCGTCACTGAGTCTCCATCACTCGCTGAGCCTCCATCACTGAGCCTCCATCACTGAGTCTCCATCACTCACTCAGCCTCCATCACTCAGCCTCCATCACTTAGCCTCCATCACTCAGCCTCCATCACTCTCTCTGCAGGTAAACCAGCTGTTTGCTGCTGTTTTTCGGGGAGAAGCGACTCAAAGGTCACAGAGGTCAGTACATCTGATTTATTCCTTTTGTGCTCCTTGTTCTTTCCTCGTTTCCTTCACATCTTTCCCACTTAACAGTTAAGATGAACAGAGTAACTTACTTTACTAAATATGTATTTATTTAATATAAATAATATATAGATAATATAAATAATCTCCATGTGAAGATTTAACATTTCAACACGAGATGTTTCCTGCCTTTCTTTCCTCCTTCTGTCCTTTTACATCTGTATTTATTTCGGCTGCCCTAAAAGCATAAACATCTCCAACACTGGAAAGAAGAGGTATAAGTACACAAAAGTGCCAAAAGTAAAATAACTCATTGTGCAGAATATTATACAGTATGTTGCTGCAGCTGGATAAAAATAAGGTTTGTGAGCTGTAATAGTACAGCATGAAGTATAATTACTTCATACATTACGCAGTATGTTGCTGTAGTGAGCCCTTTTTTAAATATACTCATACTTCATACATTTGCACATTCTTCAGTCAATATTTTGATATATTTTTAATTGTACATGACTTCGTTATATTTGTAATTGTTTGTGAAGCAAAGCAGCTTTATGGTCTGTATTTCCTGCAGTTGATGTACAATCGCTCTTCTTTCCCTGCAGGAGGCGCCATTGCACTATTCCAGCCTGAAGCATGCAGACAGGCCCCGCCCCCCTGGCCGAGGAGGGACTGGATTGGCGGAGGAGGACGTGACGTACTCGGCAGTGACCAGTCGCAGGAACCCAAACGGATCACATGACCGAGTGCAGCCAGGACGCAGATGAAACAGCTGTTTGTTGTTTTGGTTTTCATGATGTTATCACAAGAAAATAGATTTGTTTTTTATGAGATTCTTTTGAGATTTTATAAACTCCCATCATTTTTTTAAACAATTTGTTTTTCTGTTGTGTTAAATAAAAGTTTGTATGAACGTCCGTGCACAGTTTGACTGCCACCTGCTGGAGAATTCAAGCTGTGATTCTATTAATGTTTAAAGTTTTCTTCAGGTGCTTTTCCTCCCCAAAAAAACCATAGAAACACTGTCCTCTCTGAATGTATGTTTTCCTTAAAGCTATTTCACTGATCTCCTTTCACATTAAAATGATCTACTAACTGTCTTTTGCTTCCATACAATCATTCTCACACACAAACACACCTCAAACTGTACTGTAGCTGGTGGAGGTCACATGACTGGGGACCAGGTCCAGGTGAGCTCATTGGGCAGCTGACCGGTGCCCTGAGGTCCTGTCTGCAGCTGGCTGTTCCCAGTAATGTTACTTTGTCACTGTAAAGCTATACATTTAAGCTATTCTGACATAATTATGTTAAAATAATTAAGTTATTCACTGAATTCACAGCATAGAAGGTGTATTTGTACCTGTGGAGCATTTAATTCATTCACCGTTCTCTTAATTTGTGTCTAAAAGTACCTTCATGTTTGACCAGCAGGCGGCTGCTGCTAATTTAATAAAGTGAAATAAAGCTGTACACAACACCTGACTCGATCTTTCCACCACTGGCAGCATATGTTTACTTCATGAAAGTGCGTTTACATGCGTAAGATCCACAGCAGCCTCTCACTTCATTCCTCTGCTGTGTGTTTGTGTCTGCTCTCTATTTGGCAGCAGGCCTGGTGATGACAGAGGAGTAGATGACGTGATGATCTGGTGGAGTCCTGCAGGGTCTCTCACTCCAGTTCTGTCGGCCCAGAGAGGCGTACTGGATGGTCTCGGGACTCCCGTAGACCTCGCGCTCTGCAGGGAGACAGGTGAGTGCGTGCGAGGTGAGAACACACCTGGGGCCTAATGACACATGCAGGGCAAAGGTCTGACGTTGTTACCCGTCTGTGTGTTGGACGCCGTCCACAGCTGCAGCTCGGTGTCTCCTTGTGTCTCTGCTGCTGCTGCAGACGAAACAGAAGGTGTAAAGCAGATGAGCTGCAGCAGGAAACGACGACTCCTGTGAGGCTCGTTACACCCACAAACATTTTCCTGACGGGTCGAGAACGTTTCTTAAACTTAAAGCATCTTCACCCAAACAGATGCGATGTTCTCACATGTGGAAGGTCGCAATAAAACTGAATATTGCTGTCAAATGAAACAAACTGTTGAATGTGGACAATAACTGGGAGGAACATCTGTGAGGTGCACAGACGAGAAGTCTGGTCTCCAACATCCTGTCGATGTTGCACCTTTTCTAAAGGTTTATCACGTGTCGTGCATCAGAGCAGACGACGTGTTCAGTGACGTTGACCAATAGGAGCTCAGAGCGTCTCTTCAGCTGTAAACATGGCGAAGAGGAATGATGACGTCGGCGCTGCGAGGTGAAACGGAGGAAAAGGTCTGTCTTCTTTTTGAGGCTTTACCCAAACACACGCGTCGCTTCAGACGCCATTGTTTGTTTACGTTCTTCTCCTCAGCGCCACCTTCCGGATGACATCACGAAGGTCGTGAGAGACGCCGCATTATGATTATGACCAAGTCTTTTGTGGCCTTTTTCTCTTTTTGCCAATCCTAGAAAACAGTGACACTCGTGGCTCTCCGTATCGTAGACCACCCACCTGTGCGTCCGTAGCCCTTCATCCTCCTGCACTTCATGCTGGTCAGCAAAACGCAGACGGCAGCCATGAGGAGGACCGTGAGCCCCAAGCCGACGACGGCAGCCAGCAGCAGGGCTGAGGGAGAGACCACAGGCAGAACATGTGTGCCAACTGTAACAGGTAACGTCCTGCACCAGAAGGTGGGTGAAGGAGTGTTTGACCAACCGTTCTTCTCCTTCGCCTTCGCTTCAGACACATCTGATGAACACAAGAGGACAACCATGAGACACACCTGCAGCCTGAGGTCTGAGCTGCTTCACGTCACCGTGCCAGCTGTGACTCCCACCTGTGCTGCTCACGGCCGGGGCTGCAGTCGTCCCGGGCGTCTGCTGGAGGCTGGTCGGCTCGGGCTGCACTGGTTAATCCCAAAAATATGTTTGACATCACTCAGAAGAAGTGGCTTAATATTTTCCTTCATGACAATCAACAGGAAAAGAAAAGCACAAGATTTTCTGATAATCAAACTTTGGTCAGTTTCAGTTCTCAGCTGCAGAATAAGTTAATTAACAGTCTGTACAGATGAGCCACTGCAGTATGATACATACAGTACTGCAGTATGATGTGTAATGAAGTATTCATGTGTAGGAATACACAAGGAAATACAGAAAATCTTCGACTGAGCAAAAACCCGTCGGTTACAGTAAAATGCAGAGTAGAACAGCAGCACAGGTTGGACTGACGAGAGAGCCGAGATAAATTAATACATGATTATTATTTTATACAAGTTTGGATCCTCTCTGTTCTGGTGGTTTTTCTCTGAAGAGATTAAAAGTGAGTCAGAAAAGTCACCTGCGAGGACGGTGACTCTGCCCTGCAGCTCTGCGTTGCACAGATACTCTCCAGCATCCTCTGGCTGCAGGTCCTGGATCTGCAGCGCGTCGTTCTCGTAGCTGTGTCGGCCGCCCCTCCTCTCTGGTATCACCGTGCTGTTCCTGAACCGGGTTAAGATGGGCTCCCGTCGGCCCCCCTGCCTCCGGTGAAACCACCTCTGTTTGGACTTGGAGGAGCCGCTGCAGGGGAGCAGCAGCGTCCGGCCTGCAGACACCAGGACGTCCCGGCCTGACGGGGAACCGCGAGTACAAACATGTCACGTTCTGTTGTGATGTGAGTCTGTTTGTAGTCTGTAGTCTGTTTGTAGTCTGTTTGTAGTCTCAAGACGAAGACGTTAGTATTTTATTATCGTGACACTTTATTTCGCCAGAGAGCAACGATAAAGTACCAAACAACTCTTAGAGACCCCACAGTATTATTGTACTGTAGTATTTGTCGTAGTACTTTACGTACCATTTCAGTGAGTGACGTCCCAGTGAGACTGTCAGTGCTCTCTGGTGGACAAAATGTGTAACGGCGACACTCGAAATCAGTCTGAAACAATCCGTCCGACTGTTTACAGACACACTTCTAAATATGTTCCTCACTCCCATAATGCACCACTCGTAGCTCCACCTCCAGCGTACCTGTTAGCACCTGCAGTTCGGCCACCAGCCGCTGGTTGCAGCGATACTCGCCGCTGTCGGAGTCGTCGAGCTGCAGGAGGCGGAGGCTGCCGTCGGGCTGCAGACGGCAGCGCTGGGGGTCCTCGTTGGTCTCGTAGCTGCCCTGCCGGGTCACCAGGACCCTCCTGTCCCGATGGGTCCAGACCACATCAGTGCTGCCGGAGCCGCCACACGGCAGCTGGACGTGGTGGTCCTCCGGGACCGAGAGCCGGATCACTGCAGGACGAGTTTATATACTTTCATCTGTAACTACTGTTTTAAAAGCTAAAAACGTGTTTTATGTTTACATATTGTTGTTAGACTGTTTAAATATTCCAACACAATACATATTGTGTATCTGCGTGTTCTGACTGAGGTGGTATAGTAAAAGTATTCAGA
This sequence comes from Gadopsis marmoratus, assembly GCA_036023855.1. Taxonomy (NCBI): domain Eukaryota; kingdom Metazoa; phylum Chordata; class Actinopteri; order Centrarchiformes; family Percichthyidae; genus Gadopsis; species Gadopsis marmoratus. The sequence goes on along the minus strand of JAVQJF010044960.1, from coordinate 7,091 downwards.
TCGTCTACTTCAGTAAAAGTATTAATACAACAGTGTAGAACTACTCCCACTACAAGTACAAGTCCTGCCTTCAGAACCTCACTTCAGAAGTATTATCAAAATGTACTTGAAGCATCAGCAGTAACAGTCGTCATGCTGCAGTAAACTGGTTTAGATATTAAATATTTAAACACGTGACTTCATGTTCTTATGAAGGCGCCGTTTCATCAGATGGAAACATTCTAGATGTTTTGTGCATCTTTTTGTTTCTTGAGCGTCTTCGTATGACACACGATGTCTCGCTGCGACACTCACATCCTGCTGAGGGTCCGTTTTTATCCTGGTTTCCTGTTTTATCTCATGGAAACACACAGCTGCTGCCACTGGGACTGTTATTAATAAGAACAGTTTTTCTTATTAAAGAATTAAAGGCTGAATGCAAATAACTTTTCTTTTAAATAACATAGAAAATATTGTCGTAGTTAATTTCTATCTTTTATTTTTAGCTGAAGTCGGTTTGAGCTCCTTTATTTATGGACGTAAATAAGCTAAAAAAACTGACATGTTTTGTTATTTTAGATCCTTTTTTACACGTTTGGTTTATTGAACGTAAAACACTGTTCAAGAAAACTTTTATAGTATTTTACCATACAGTGTATTATGTATGATAATGCATAAGTATAATTCTGTTGAGCTTTTTAAATGAGTTTTATTGCAACAAACATATTTTAAAAAACGAGTCTGTGAGTTATGCAGAAAAACACACGACTGAGATAAAAGTAGCAGGAAATGATGAGCGTTATTGTAGATCTTGGATTGTGCAAATACAAAACTAGCGTCTGTGTTGAAATGTTAGACACGAACGTGTCGTGCAGCTGTACCTGTGGAGTTTCCACCGCAGACGGTCACCAGCCAAACGGGACAGAAGATCACGAACCTGAGCATCTTCACACTGCAGAGCTGCTGCTGATCTGACTGACACTTCGGTGTGTGAGACGCTTCTCATCCCCGCCGCTCCTCCTCCTCCTCCTCCTCCACCTCCTACTCCTCCACCACCCGCCACCTCCCAAAAAACCCACCGAGCTGGAAAATGCAGACTTGTGTTCACAGCAGTAACGGAAGAGAAAGGATGCAGCAACTTACTCCTAAATTCTTCAAAGAGGAATTCTGAATTTGAGGATCTTCAACATTTCAACGGTTTTAATTTGAACATTTCACTTCTTCCTTTCTCTTTAACATTCATTATGGTCTGCTCATCCTGAGAACTAAAATATAAAAATAGTTCATTTCCCATTTTCCCCTTTAATTTTCATTCCGGGTGAACGTGTCCTCCAGAGAATTGTTCAGGTGTATCTGAATCATAATCCCCCCAAAATAATGATCAATTACAGTATTTTATGAACTAACTTCTACTCACTTGTAAAGTGGAGATTAGAAGAACACAGTTTCAAAGCATTAAATTATATTGAATCGTTTGTAAAAGAGTCAAACAGAAGACGTTCAGCTGAAACAGTTTATTATGAACAGGACACGATTTTCTGTAAAACAAACAAAAACGTTCAAATGAATCTTTCTGTTTCTTACAGAAAGGAAAATGAGACACGCCCCAAAATGTCAAATCCAACACTGAAGAATGAATGTGACTGCTTTCCATATTTTCCTGCAGGACTCTTACAGAAGTCATCATTTATCTGATAGAAGAGAATTATTCAGGTCAAACTTTGACCTGTGGATCGAGAAACACTCAGAAACAGGCAGCTGAACTAAGCTGAACCTGCAGCTGTCTGCGCTTATGATTATTTAATTTAATGTGCCGAAAGGTGAATTGATGACACCAGCACGTCCTGCTGCGGTCTGATGGTCAAATCAACTTTCTGCACACGAACAGAGAAAACTGCTTTTTCCACATCGTGAAAGAGAAACAAGTAGAAGCAGGAAGTGACATAGTTTAAAAAGTCGAAAACAATACGTGTTTAGTAATCAAAACAAAATGCTTTTTTACGTATATTTGGCTGTATCTTTTTATGTTTGTATTCAGTCCCCTGGTGGCTGCGAACAGCAAAGCGTCGGCTAATAGAGAACGTGCAGCACTTAGCAGCTGAAGAGCCAAATATTTCCATATCGATACAGTTTTAGTTAGCTAACCGTTAGCTAACCTTTTCCCCAGACACTTTGTGTATTCTATCCTTTTAATAACTTCATGTTTACAGCTGAAATGATTTGTCGAGTAACAGATGAGTATAATTAAATTTAAAGTCAAGTTAATAAATTGGTACCCATCTTTAGAATCAATTAATAGTTTAATCCATTTTTAGAGAAAGTAATCTGCAGATGAAATGATACTGAAAATAATAATTAGTTGCAGCCACAGCAGTGTTGAAACTCCATTCACATTATACTGTATAACATAAAGAAAGTCATACACTAAAACTTGGTTTCACATATACAAATGATGTATATAAATTAAAACCATCCAAGCCACCACAAGGAAGGAGAAACATCACCTTCATGTTTAAAGACGAGGGTTGTTGATCAGGGAATAAAGGGTCTCAGGAGTCGCTGTAAGAAGAGACAAATATGAATTTACAGCAAACGGTTACCCAGATATACTGTATATCCCCAGAATGAGCTGAGGCTGAGTGACAGTAGCAAAGTGTAGATTAAAACATTTTTGCAACAAGCACTTACTGATCTGAACCTTTGCCCCAGTTTGTGCGTGAAAAGCACCTGGTATTTCTCACCTTGTGTAGCTTCGTCCGTTACCTGAGCATAGATCACCTCGAGGCTTCCTGCACAGCTTCCTGCCAAACAACAGCATGAGAGTGAAACTGTCAGTCGCTGGTTCTCTGCTGTAAACACCCGAAGGCAAACGGACAGAATTCTGCCACGGAAAGTTTTACGCCTCAAAGTTGACGTCGCAAGTGAAATAACAGACAAACGTCTTAGAAACGTCTTTGGATTTTTGCACATCGGTGACATCACTTGCCATCCATTTAATAGAGACAGAGCACAGTTAAGCCCCGCCCACATGTTCTGTGTGACGGCGCCTCCTCGTCACTAGGGGCTGCTGGCAAACATCAGCAGCAGGGATTAAAGCTGCTGTGTGGCGGGACGCACCACCAGCAGCAGGGACAACGGGAACGGTGTCAAATATCATATATTATGTATTTCCAGGTCCACCGTCAGTCACCTCGTTTTTTCATCCTGCATCTCCAGGTGAGGAAGAAGATGATGAACATGATGAGGAGGAGGAGGGGGAGGAGTGTTCCGAGCACCAAGACAGCAGCTGGAAGGTAAAAATAAAAACTCACAAACTACCAGCGTACACACAGACATGATGCTGACATGCATTTCCTTAACAAATTATTGAGCGTCAACTAATGAAACATCTGTCACCGACGAAAAGAGGTGATTTACCTTCTATGATATTGTCAAGAAATGTATGATTTTTAACTGATTGGAAGTTAAATCAAAACAACAACAGTCATGTGTCCTGTTAGATCATACACTGAATATACAGATGGACGACATGACAGCTCCCCAGAATTAAAACTAAAACATCTGGATCGCCGCCCGGTGGCTGGCTGCAGTATAGGTCAGAAGCCCCAAAAGATCATTTTTTGGATCAGCTTGATTTTAAAGAGTAATTTGATGCTATAAAAAAGGGGTGTGACATCATGATTGACAGCTTGTGTTGTGCTGTGATTGGTGGGGACAGGTGTATGGGCGGGGCCTCGATACGCTCACTACTGCACAGACTCTGTCTGTCACCAGCGCAACATTGCTTTACCAGCCCTGTTAGCTGTTAGCTGTTAGCTGTTAGCTGTTACCTGTTAGCTGTTAGCTGTTAGCTGTTACCTGTTACCTATTACCTGTTAGCTGTTACCTGTTAGCTGTTACCTGTTAGCTGTTACCTATTACCTGTTAGCTGTTAGCTGTTAGCTGTTACCTATTACCTGTTAGCTGTTACCTGTAAGCTGTTACCTGTTAGCTGTTAGCTGTTAGCTGTACTCGGGTGTCATGCGAATTTTGGGGCCTCATGAAAGAAAACCTACTGGGCCCGTAACATAGAAATGAAAATAACACACGAAAATTTAAAAATGGTGCAAGTGCTGCTGCCTGCGTCTACGAAACATCTGCCTCACCTGCAGGGTGCGCTGTTTCAGCTTCATCTTTGTCGACCACCACAGCCACAGCAGACGTTGTTGTGCCAATGTTAGAAGCTGCGTCTGCAGTGTGGATAGGTAACGGGCTACATGTTAACTTTTAATCTGAGTCTAACTAGCTAACAAATATCACACAAATATTAGGGAATGCAGTTATAATAAAATGTAAACAAGAGCTAATTAGCTAGTCACAGCTGGTGGCACCATCATGTTAATAATTGCAGCTCTGTCCGAGCCGAGTAGCTACCTGTAGCTAGCCGGCTTTGGCTAAACTACCGTTACTCGGTTCATCAGGAGCCGTCTGTCTACACCGACTTACCCCTGAAATTCTTCTCAGCTTTTGTTCTTATGAAAGAACGTTGTGAGTAATGTTTTTCATTTATTTTGCTGCATTATTCTCAGTTGTCTCTCTTTCCATATCTGGTGCCCTGATTTGTGTCTTGAAGGCAGCATAGCTGTATCTGACTGAAAGCAGTGCTACATCCTGCCACAGCAACTGTCCAACTCTTTGTTATTAATCCTCCTGGAAATTGGACCAAACCACGTGCATTATGTGCTGGGGCCCCATGAATCACCCAGCTTCACCCCCCTCTCAGCGGCTCCCTGTATATCAGCAGTTGTATTATTTCTAACGTAACAACCCCAGGTGACCAGTTCAGCCTGAGCCCGCGTCCATGCAGATGTTCTGAAAGGACGGTAGACGTTCTGTCTGTGTTGGCTGACGTCAGCAGGTGCATTAACACCGTTAAGTTGTTCCTCCAAAGACCTGTTGTCTCTCACCGTTATCAGGCCGCTCACCTGTGCTCACATTCAGATACGCAGCTGCTCTTCCATCACAGTAGTACAGTCCGGCATCATCCGGCTGCACGTCTGTTATAGTCAGCGTCTGTTCCCCGGTTGAGTGTTGAATCCTGATGCTGCGGGAGGCGTCCTTGTCCACCTCACGGTGACTGGAAACGGTGACATTTGTTTGACTGTTTAGTCTGAACCACGTTGGAACGTGTGACCCGGCGACATCAGAGGGGCATTTCAGACTGACGGTGGTTCTTTGTCTCGCAGAGAGTCTGGCTGTTCCTGTACATGACAGAATATATTCAGAGAGGGAGTAAGAAGCGCCATCATGAACTGTTCTCCTGTACAAAGGATTTCATATGTCATCAGTGCAACAAGGCTTCAGTCTCTGCTGGAGGATGATGTCAGGATACAGAAGCTCAGTCACATGACTTTGACACACAGAGTCACAATCTGGATCTCAGAGAAAAAGACTTCCTGTCACAACTTGCAGCTGCACAGGATCTTCTGCTGGTGAAGGGAGCTGATTGGTCAGTAGGCGGGGCTTTGATACGCACTGATCTGTTATCTCCAACATAAAGCTGTGCAGCATCAGTTACCATGGCGATGTAAGAAGCGAACCACCGTTGTAACCCTGACAACTTACCTCGCTGAGCCCAGGTCCTGCTCCGTAGTCCAGGACTCTGGTCTTACGTGGGGGCGGAGGACGAGGACGGTCAAAGTACGTTTACTCAAATACTGTTTTTTTAATTCTACTTCTTCTCATAGGGAAATGTTGTACTTTGTACTGCACTACATTTGTCTGACAGCTTTAGTTACTTTACAGTCTTTCATCCCTTCCAGTCCAGTGATAACCACGTTTCTCCAAATTTGGTGACTTGGAAGGTTTGTGATGAGGTGAAGGATGAAGAGTTCAAATTTAAACCAGTTTACTGCAGCGTGAATACTTTTACCGATGATACTTTAACTATAATACTTATATACATTGACTTCAGTAAGGTTTTGGATGCAGGAGTATTTTCAGCGCGGTATTAGTACTTTTATATTGGGGTTTGGGGTTTTATATTGGGTGTCAGGGAGTGGACAGGGTATATGCAGAAAATCCCTTTAAGACCCGTTTCAACATTTTTTAAGCAGCTTAGACAGTCTGTCTGTATCTATGTTCCAAAAAATAACACCTCGTAAAATGCTGATTAAGACGTTTTAATACATTTCAAGAGTCTTATTTCTTGCTAAACTGATTTAATATCTTTTTGGTGCATCTTGTGTCTGTAACAAACTACTGAAGTAAAAGTCAAAAACAAACGTTTCAAATTCTAGCTTCTGAACCGTTTTTGTCTTTTTCTGCAGAAATGTAATTAATTAACTTCCTGGTCACATGGAGGATGACAGTAAAACCTAATTTTGCATGATGTGAGTCCAAACGTATTAATATTATTTGTATAGGTCTGAGTCATACCACCTCATTAATATGCAGATTCATTTCTCGCCGTGACATTTATCTCAGAGACATGATTCAGAAACAGGAAGCAGAACAACTTTATGAAAGTATGATGTTACCTGGTGGGATCACCGTCAGATCCACAGCTGGTTCATCATTACAGAAGTATCTTCCAGCGTCGGAGACGGAAACTTTGAAGATGTGAAGCGACTTATCTGTCTGTGAACTGTAGCGTTTAAACGGGTCATTAACGTGTTTTATGTCCTTGTCTCCATCAGCTGTAAGAATGTTAACTCTGCTTCCATCCATCTCTCTGCTCCACGTCGCTCCACCCTCCACAGAGCGAGGACATCGCAGAGTGACCTGCTGCTTCTCCTCCAACACTTCATGAATTATTGCTGCAAAAGAAACAATGAACAAGTATCTATTTTTAAAAAAACTTCTGCTATTTCGAGCACATCTCATCTACTAAGATATGTTATAAATTATAGTTAAAATACACAGTTTTTAACATGTAAATATCATCAGTGTTAAATATAAATCTAAGCACGCTGTATATTCTGTATATATACATTCAGGGGCGGCTGGTATCAGTGGGCTAGCAGGGCTCAGCCCTCCCTGTCCTTTACAATAAATATAATAAAATAATTGTAAAGAATCTTAAAACAGATCGTCTTCAATTTTGGTGGGACCTAGAGGAGCAACAGAACCAA
>JAVQJF010044949.1:12500-33491 GCA_036023855.1 Gadopsis marmoratus | reverse complement strand
CCCCGGGAAGAGCTAGAAAGCGTTGCAGGGGAAAGGGACGTGTGGATAACCCTGCTTAGCCTGTTGCCTCCGCGACCCGGCCCCGGATAAGCGGTGGAAAATGGATGGATGGATGGATGACCATTCTTACATCATTTTGTTCTGAACGAATTACACAATCGATATATCGATGCAGATTTACATTGCACTGTGTGATTTACGTGTTCCCTTAATTTTTATGAGCAGTGTACTTTCTCGGTGGTCCCAGTGCTGTACTGGGTGTATGCATGAATTAGTCCATTTGCACTGACAATAATACGTATACTGTATATGCGCAATACATACAATGTGACGGTTGTTGCATTGTGTATGGGACGCATTGTGTGAGAATTGGCATTAAAATATGTGCGTGTGTATGTGTGTTTGAGGGTGTGCACAAGCGGCTGGGAGAAGCGTTGCAGTGCATCATTCTGCTCCACTTGCTATACAGTAGCAGTCCAGGCAGCAGATAGAGACAGAGGAGAGGATGCTCTGGATGCACAGCAGACATGACAGCAGTGGCGATGCTTTCCACTAGCACGTGCCGGTGGTGGTGCTCCCAAACGCTCACTTTGATGTGTTTCAGATAACCCTCCTTTTCTACTCTCATTAAACTTTTCATTGCTTTTATTGAACTTTTGATTATCTTGCATTTTCAATTTCATTTAATTTTTTTCCATTGAAATTGAATTCACTGGCACTAGTGATTACATCTGTGGAGGAGAGAGATAGGTACGGAGAAGAAGGGGTGTGATTTCCTTGAGGTCCAGACATCTCCACATCAGAAACTCAAAGATGGAATATGCGTGTTTGTGTGGGTCTGTGTGTGTGTGTGTGTGTGTGTGTGTGTGTGTGTGGGTGGGTGGGTGGGTGGGTGGGTGTGCCTGTAAGCTCTGGTGCCGTTGGTGACATTTCTATCCGCACAAGTATGAGGACTTCAGGGCTAAAATGGAGACAGGTTTTTTTAGGGGTCTTCAAAGAGAGGAGAGACTCTGCAGAGACAGATAAGGGTGTCGTTTGTGTGTGTGTGTGTGTGTCTATGTGCGACTATGTATTACAGGGTAGCGCGTGCACACACACACACACACACACACACACATATATATATGCACACACCAGCAAATGGGGCAGAAGTGAAATGCTTTGAAGCGTTGGGGTAATCCAGCGTAAACAGCAGCGGCAAGACAGACTAGAGTTGGGCTGTTCTACTACTCCCAGCTACGCAAGGGGACCGCGGACACACGCGCAACAACATGTGCATGGGTGTACAGTATGTGTACACTCACGCACAGTAGGACACACTTTGTAAAATGTTGGGATGTTAGAAGTATGGAAAGGGGCGAGAGAAGAATGGATTTTTTTCTTCTTCTTCTACTCGCTCGGCTGAGCTCTGAGAATGTTTTGAAAATGTGTTCATCAGAGAAGCAGGCTTATCTGTCAGTTGTTGTTGGAGTTTGTCTTCCCTGACAGGATGGGTTAGCAGCTAAATCAGGCTTTAAATTCACAGCATGCCGTGTTCTGACCCGCCCTCCATAAATAGCAGGCAAATTAGACATTGTCATTGAGCATCACTGTCTCCTCACTGACCCCTTTATTGTTTTCCTCTTTCGCTCGCATTCCATTTCTGTTTCTGTGACTCTCTTCCCTTTCTCCGTTCAATTTCGGCCCCCTCCTCCCTCTCGCTTCCTCAGTCTACCTCACAGACTCTACTTCCCTCCATCAATCCACCCTACAGCATCAAAGCCTCTCCACACCACCAACTTCATCATGAATAAATTGCCAATTTAGTATACATGAAACGAGTCCCCAGTTCCCCAAACGAAGTGAGGGAGGAGGAGAGATGAAGTGTGAGAAGGAGAGAGAGAGAGAGAGAGAATTCAATTATTTTTTGTCTCTATTAAGAACCCAAACCTCCTGCCCACTCTCCTCACTTGGCAATTAGTGCTGTAGATAATTAACGAGGAGAGGGCAGCACCACGCCACATCCCTAATCACGCACATTTCTATCTGGCGGAGTAAGGGACTGTTGGTATAATTTTGTTTCACATTACTAAGGCTAATTATATAATCGATCACTCCCAGCCCCTTGCAGTACCCAAGGTGTGTGGAGGAACGTTTTGATTCTAACCTGTAACTAGCCGACTGAAAGCAGCCACTCTTTCAAACGCAGCATTTATTGGATTAAGGAGACACATCAAAATGGCTGACTGCTTTGATGTGACGGCACAAGATCATTGTTGAAAATATATTTATATTTGTAGCGCGCGTGCGTGCGTGTGAGTGTTTGTGTGTGTGTGTGTCAGCTTGCATATAGTCCTAAGCCATGTTCTATGATGTGACATTGCTGACTGGTGCTGACGTTAAGACTTTTTCCAGGGGAGAGTGGAAAAAAGAGCCTGCATCAGGAGAAAAAGAGCTAGCCCATCAAGGGTGTGTGTGTGTGTGTGTGTGTGTGTGTGTGTGTGTGTGTGTGTCGGAGGATGCAGAGAGAGAGAAAGAGAGAGACTCTGCAGTCCATCTACAGCACATAGATGAAGAAGGTGGGGTTCTTTCATGTTCTGAATAGAGATTTTAGCTAACCAGAAACATGCCTAAATGATGTTAGGTTTTCTGTTCACGGGGCGAGCCCATGGCATCAACATGAACAAACATCAATACGAGCAGAACAACATGGACGACAAATACATTAATAATGAGCCACGGACACAAGCTGGTATTATTTTGAAGGCACTGAGGGAGTGACCAAGCAATATGCAACAGAATATCCATCACACTCAGTTCTTTCTCTCTGATACAGCAGCGGAGAAGGTATTTCATTGAATGTAGATGGATAGCAAGTCATTTGGTTCCCGGCAGGCCTGTTTACAATTCTGGAGACAGAACTGCAAAATAGATGAGCTATTATTGATATTGATCATGGCCTCTTATCAGTACCATTGATTCTAAATGCAAAACAAAAAAAACAAAAAAAAAATGGAAAGAAAGAGAAGGTGAACACAAAGAAATAGCAGCGAGCCCTTTGAGGAGACTAAAACGTTTGTTAGCAGACACCAGTGGAGGGTTACCAGTGATTCTGATGCACACTGTAGTTCAGGACCAGAATAGATGTTAACAGAAGTTAAATGGCCGCCCTCCTCAAAGGGTTGGGATGCAACTCATAACACAAACTGCTGCGACATTAAAATTCTACGTAGAGCGTTGTGATGTGTGATCTCTCTCTCTCTCTCTCTCACACACACACACACACACAAGCTTGCTTTTCGGATTACATGCTGAGTATGAAGAAAAGAAAAGAAAAAAAATCACATGAGACCATGGTGTGGCAAAGTAATCAACGATACCAGGAAGTGGAAATACCTGTGTGAAAAACCTGCAGGACCTTTCTCTCTTCTGAAGCTGTAAATTCAAACAATTCAGCTGTTAGCGATATAACACCTCTCAATCACACACACACACACACACACACTTGGGTGCAGGATGGCAGTCACACCCACTTCATTAATTCATTAACATTGCACAAAAGGACTTTGGTGGCTGATACATTGTTATTCTCCTCACTTCCTTATATTTTCATTCCTGCTCCCATAACTTTCTTTCTTGCCTCGGTCTCTAGTCTTCCTCTCCCCCTTTTTCTTCCATATTGTCTTCATAATTTCCTCCGTTCCCTTTCCTACTCATTCTCTGAACCTATGTCGAGTGAATTGATGGCATTAATTACTATGCCACTCGTGCATGATATCATATCAGATTTCCTAACAAAGATCAGCAGAATAGGCTGGCATATTACTCAATTAGGTACATATAATTGGGTCATTATTGAAAACAGGAGGATTGCTTATCCTCTTCTACAGAGGACATTTTTATACAAATTCAACCTTTAACAGGCCATTTGGTCAACAGCAGATTAACTGGATCCACTTACACAAGCTCCAGTATTTATTCACCTCACATGCGTTACAAAATACCTTAGAGAGGGAGGCACACAGGAGATGTGAAGAATGTGATAGTGAGAAAAAAAAAAAGGGAAAATGAAGTAGATCCAGTGACTCAGAAGCTAAAAAACAAAGCCAGTGACTGTATAAGAGGTGGCAGTAGCTGTCAGTCTGGCTGCTAAACCTCGCCTATCACTGTTGACCTCAGCAGAGACAATCAAGAAACAGTACGCCATTCAGTCAGTCTGTCAATTAGCCAGCCAAGCCAGCCAGTCAGCCATTCCCCAATGATTTAACTCACTTTAATCGAATGCTTACATGAACAAAGTACAGAACTAAATTCTTTCCTTGTCTACCAGAGTAGTAAAACAGATTCTTTGCATACTCAGGATCAAGTTTCCATTAATGTAACCCTAAAGAAAACACTCAAGCCAGCTTGTCGACAGCATCTTCACAGCCGTAGCTCAAAGACTGAAGTTCATTAAACAATGAGCTCTGACGTAAAACGTGTCCCAAGCCTGTTTTCATCTCAAGTACTGTATGTTTTAATGAGAATGACTCCCCGGGCAAGACAGAGTTTTATTTAATTTCAGTCCTGATCTGAAAAGAGTTGAGGAACTCTGCCAAGGACTAAAAGCAGTTATCTATCACCCGTAATGTTGAGCAAAACTTGTTGCAAAGACCCACTCACAGAAGAGGATAAAATAATGTCTAAAGGCAGCTATTTATCATCTGGAACTCTGCAGTGTTATGCATGGTTTTTCATCAAACCCCGCACTCGGAGACTTTTCTAACCCCTGAAGAATGAGTGTAAGACAAAACCACTAACCACTGATGCTATTCATCTTACTGTTAACTTGAAAGAGTCCCGCCATCTACTCCCTTTTCTCTCCCTCATCCCTTATTCACTTAATTTACCTTGCATCCTTTCCAATACCAGTGCCTGCAAGAACATCATTTATCTCACTCAATCACTCACTATTCATTGACCTAGGGGGCTGCATTACCTTGGTGAGGCTGCGGGCAGCGCTGTCCTTGCCCCCGGGGGTGAGGTTCCTGAGCTGGACGTCCAGCAGCTCGACCAGTTGGGCCATGGCCCGCACTGTGGATGGCACATCGCCAGGACGCAGAAGCCCTTTGGTCTGCTCTGCCAGCTCCCTGGCCACGATTGCTGCTGTCTCACCCGAACGGAGCTGGGAGCCAAACAGGGTGACGGGGGGAGGGAGCGGACAGAGGAATGAAGTGAAAGAATGAGAGAGGTGGATGGAAGAATAAAAAAAATAAAAAAATGTCAGATGAGGTGAGAAGTGAAGGGAAAGTTGGGAAGAGGAGAAAAAGTTAGAGAGAGCGTGAAGAGGACAGTGGGAGGGAGGAGAGAGAGAAGAGTACAGCAAAAGACAGATGGAAAAATGAAAAGGACAGGAGAGGAAGGGCAGAGAGGTAAAGGACAGATGGAGTGAGCGAAGTATATGTGGAGGAATGGAGATGAGCAAGACAAGAACAAGGATGGGATGGGGGAGCGTAAAGACAACAAGAGTGATTAGGTTATTTGAAGGGGCGAGAGGAAATCAGCGTTGTGTTTCCAACTGTTATCATAAAAACATTACAAATACTTTACAGAAACATCTCCTACTGTTAGCTGTTAGCACCTCGGCTGATTTAACATGGCAGCAGACGGGCCATTTTTTCACCATGTTTTTTGTCTTATAAAGAAAACCCTTGTGGCTCATGTGAGAACAGACACAAAGCAGTAAATTGAAATTGTAGGAAGTTGTGATAACTGGGGAGGCACTTGCCAGAATAAAAGTGTCTTGAAGAATTAAACACAATCATGTTTTCCTTTCAAAAGTAATGCATTCTTTGCAAATTAGCCTATCATGTTACCCGATAGCCTTTAATGGTGATCGCACAGTGTGAGTGAATCACCCTATTGCGCATTTCCATTACCCTATAGCTATTTAAAATCTCTCAGATCTCAAACACGAGTTAGGGTTAACAAGTGAAGATGGATGCATGGCCTAAATCTCAGTCAGTGCGTCTTTGTGCGTGAGAAATTGCTCCAGGACTATATCCATAACACAGACCCTTTAACTAGGGCTCATTGGGTGCCCCGAGGGCCAGCAGCAACATTCAGACTTACTTTCTGCATGATGTGGTTGACCCAGGGCGACGTGCAGTTGCTGAGGTCAGGGCCTTGGGGATCCCAGTAGCCCAAATGGGCCAAGCACACGTACGTGGCCACGCCTGTAAGATAAGCAAATCGAACACGGTAAGACAGCGCTGACATTCACCAGGAGGCACAGAGACATGAGGTGCCTGGGGTTCGCTGAACAGTTTGTGTGTGTGTGTGTGTGGATGGTAGTTGGAGGATAGAAGAATCGTCCTTCTCGTGTGAGCTAATTGATTAAAATAGGAGAATTTGTCCTAAGGATGTGTAAGTGTGTGTGTGTGTGTGTGTGTGTGTGTGTGTGTGTGTGTGTGTGCATGTGTGTGCGTTGTGGGAATTTATTCTACTACTCCGCTACATTTTCCGAGGGAATTATAAATGTCGTAATGTACAGTAAGTTAGTAAGTTGTACTTTGCAACAGACCCCATTCATTTTTCAGACCCATTACATTTTACTCCTCTTCACTCCACAATCCCTGTCAAAATCAAAGGGTGATCGAGCATTTAACATTGCTGTAGACAAGACTATCCCTCACTGTCAGGTATTCCCTATGCACTGCCACTTTAACATAATCACACATGAGCATGTGTGTATGTGTGTATTGCACTTAAATCATTTATTTATTTATTCTCATTTTAATCATTTAATTGTCAAGGCAAGTGTGTATTTATTGAAAACAACAAATATTTACCAATGTGTTTAAAAGGGAAATTTAACATACAGTTAAAAATTTAAAAAAAAATGTTTTAAGTTATGTGTTTAATTGTGCTTTTACTTAAGTATAGGAAGGCAAATGTTTCCACCTTTGCCAAACAATGGAGGAGATAAAGGAGCAAACACACAAAATATTAATAACATATGTGAAAGACACATTGCGCTGGACAAAGCATTCACACTAGCTGTAACCAAACATTCACTGGTCCTACATGCCTCTATACATTCTGCTCTCAGCCACCCATGCAGCTTCCTTACCCAGTGTCCCTACAGGGCAGGGCAGCTTGGCTGTCTGGCCCTGCTGTGTCCGGGGCCATGATATGTCCGCTGTCACCCTTGGACTGCAGAAGTCTTGGGGGGGCAGGGCAGGAGGCTGTGGGACTGCTGGAGGGACCTGCACTGGAGGGGAGTGTCCTCCAGCTTTTTGGTTGGTGTCGGGAATCTGGTTGGTGTCAGATGACGAGCCGCCGGCAGGAACCAGGACGGGCTGGCGAACCGTGGTGGTGGTCCGATAGCGTTGGCCGGGGGAGGTAGTGAGGAGAGGCCGTGGGGTGGTGTAGTAGGGAGGAGAACGAGTGGTGGTGGTGCGGCTGGTAGATGAAGAGGAGGAACCTCCGCCACCAACTGGACCTCCTCCTCCTCCTATTCCGCCTCCTCCTCCTCCTCCTCCTCCTCCACCTCCTCCTCCTCCCCCTCCACCGCCTCCTCGGTTAGGAGGCATCATGGGAGGTGGGCGATAGTCTGAAGAGAAAAGATTAAAAGACAGGTTTTAAATTCATAAAAACACGGTGCTTGGGTGAGAGCCAGGACCCAAAATGTGTGCACATTTGTGCATCCCAAAATGACTTAAGTACAGATGTTTTTTAATGAGCTCTTCATGCCAGGAGTTCAAAATGTATTCCCAGGATGAAAAAGTAAGAACAACAGAGTCAAAAGAACTGTGATCAAGCAAATCTTATGTATCAGCACCAAGTGATGTGAGCAATGGCTTACAAACGTAAATAATATTATAGTGACAGACACTCACACATTTGCAGGCATTCATTTACACAGCCCTAAATAGCTTCGACAGGGAGAAGCTCGTGTTTCTGATGGCTTCCCAATGTTAGTGTTTCATCCGTCGTAAATGTCGTCTTATGCCAGATCTCTGCTGGGTTTTTTTGGGGGGTTTTTTATCAGTTACTCCCAAGTTCAGGATGTGTTTCCAAACAATTCAACCAACAACAGTTATTGCAGAACAACATGAATATGTGCGCTAATGTGGTACAATAATTGCAATAATGCCCAAGCAAGGCCGACAATTGTTTTGTCCTGCAAACGTGGAAAGATTACCAGTCTTTCCTATGGGAATGGTACACAGTGGTAATTCTTGCTGCCAACCTTGCAGAAAAACATTCTTCCAGTGTCATGCATGATTCATAGCACCATGACATCACACGAGGCAGAAAGGCCACTTAAATGCATATGACACACATAATATTGTCAATATTTAATTGTAAAAAGGCTCAATTATTCACAGTGACCCTGTTCAGGGGACAGAAATAAAGAATGAATGGATGAGATGATGGGAAGAGAGGAAAACAGAGCATGTGTTTGTGAAGTGTCCTCTTGTGAACATACTACACCAGCGTGTCTCAGTGTTCCCGCTAACCTCCTGCTGCCTTCAACTGAACGTGGTACAAATCAATACGGCAGGATCGAAGGTTGGGCAGAGAGACATTTTAATTAATTATTTTATCAACCTCGAGTCATTTGGATATCATTATGTGTAATACGGCATACAGGTGGAGCCCATTTTCTAAAACCACATGTTCACTTAGAAGCATTCTTCACATAACAGGGAATAGCTTTGTCTCTCACTGTGAACACGTTTAATATGCAGCGGAGATTGCTTCAAAGTATTAAAAGAGTAAACATGTAAATTAAATCTTTGAATCTTTAAATCTTTTCCAGAAAGATTATTACAGAAAGTAAACCCACAAACGCGCATTATGATTGAACCTGCAGAGGTTCCACATTGCGGGAAAAAGTTTGAATAGCTCCAAACCTTTTATATACTTTCTGTACTACATACTGTTGCACCTGGGTCTCCTAGATACAACTACAACTGAGTGATTATGCCAAATCAAGACTAAATATACACAGAGGCAACTCTCCTAGACCACAAAACTACTCAAATATGAATTCTAGCAATTTAATGTTATACAATATATTTTTTTATATATGTAATATAATACATTTCATTATCACAGGTCCCGTGTTTAGGCGTTGGCTGGGAATATTTTCTACACACAGTAACACAACCTAAACCTAGAGTCCAGAGAAAGCTGAACATGCCTAAAAGGTTTTTCCTCCCAATCTCCATGCCGAACAGCAACTATGAAGAAGATGAATTTCTTTTCTGAAGAGTACAATATACAGACACCACACCACATGATTTCTGGGTAATAGAGTCCTTCAAGCTCTCAAAGATTCAGCCATCGCTTGCTGCCAGTTGGGGTAGCGAAAGTGTGACGTTTCCTTGTGCAGCTTTGAGTCTGCCCCGATGTAAAAATTCTCGGTGGTTCCATGATTTTCAGCAAAAATGGAAAGCACAGGCACTTGTGTTTCTCTGTCTAAGGGGTTGGTGTGCCTAAGGCCATAATATGCACTACATGCTGGTCATTGACATTGAAGGGTTATAGAGTTTCTCATCTCTCAATGGGGTTGTTCGCTCTGCTCAGGAAAGGGCTGTGATTTGTACTGTACTGTATAAAAATTGTGTACTATTGGGGTGTAATGAAAGTCATGAACATGTGCTTGATCTGAGGGAAATTTCCATGAGGTTCATTTGGTCTCTTTTGAAAAATGTTTTTTGATGTTTCTTTTGGGAGAGAATGACGTGTGGAAATGAGCGCGTGGACATGTGGGCGGTCGGAAAGAGTGGGAGTTTATATTATTTGCTGTGAGCTGAAGTTGTCCCTTCCTGTGGATTTTAAGTTTAATTAAATGCACAGCTCTTGTCTCTTTCTCTCTCTCCCTCTGTCTGTCCATCTGGTTGACTGACAGCCATGTAACATCCCGCTCCTCCTGTACGTTCTGTTCTCTTCCTCCTAAACTCAATGGAGTGTTTCAGTACCTAAACTGTGCTGCTCCCCGTTCCTGAATCACTGCCGCCCTGCCTCATGCATTCTCCACGGAACATTGCCATCAATCATGCGTAGCAGCAGTGGCCTAGGGACGAGCTGTCAATCTGTGTGTGTGTGTGTGTGTGTGTGTGTACTTATGAAACAGAGAGTGAGTGTGTGAGTGTGTGTCTATCTGCACTCAAACGGGAAGCTCCATTAGGGGCTGTGCCACAACAATGGAAGAGTAATGGTGTGTGTGTGTGTGTGTGTGTCTGAGGTTGATGTCTGCTGTCATTTGAGTACAGGGGGAGAAAACACAAGGGCTGGCAGCTTGAGGTGAGGTAACACAAAAGCCTGCTAGCATCACAGGCAAGGGGCCACAGCACTTCACTACCCATGCATCTCTATCTCTTCCCTTCCATCCTCTGCTGTTTTCTTGACATTTTACACCTGATTTGATCCCTCACTCATAACCTTCTTTCACTTTCTGACACACTTTTAATTCATCCTATTTCAATTTCTATATGTCCCATCACTCTCTTTCAAGTGTGTGTCTTTATTCTGTCCTCCTTTGCTTTGTCTTTTGCAGCACTTGGATGAGGAAAAAGAGCTCGTAATGTGATGAATCCATCACGGGTCTCAGGATGCTGCGAAAGATGCTGTAGGGAACTACAGCAACATGACATAACAGCTTCATGAAACATTTATAAAGCAAAAGGCTACAGGTTGTACTCATGGGGACTGACATATCTCCCTGCGTTTAAGCTTAGGAAGCCTTGAGTAAATGCACTATGGCAACTTCATGTCAGCTAATCTAAACGCTGTTCTCTTCACCGAGATTGATGCCACAAGAACACGTGTGTGACACAAAGCAAAAATACAGTCACAAAATCAGTTTTTTTGCACTGTATGTACTTCTGATTTTTTATATTCTTTCTGTGCTGTTGCTGCATTGGCTCTCTGCCCTCTAGATAAAATCCTAGTGCAGCATTAACTATGCTATTAAGCATTGGGCAATATACTTGAAATCCATCACATGATATTAATCGAAATGTCAGTATATCACAATATTGCATTTGTATGTAAAATACAGATCAAATGTAGACTTCGAGAATAAATGAAAAGATAGCTATGGGTGTGGTAACCATCTTTTAACATTTTGATATGACTAAGAGTCGACTGGGATTGAGACATTGTCTGTCTAGATGTCTTTGTGGTTGGAGGTTGTACTGTATATGCGTCCAAAATCGCATGTAAAATTGTATCAATTAATTAAATAATTCATGAAAAATGGTTATTGTTTAATTTAACGAACTGTGTTCCACTGTTGCATTGAGAAATTTTGCAATTATTCAAATACATAAATCAAAAATCTTCGAATTTGCTAGGAATATGTTTGTAAAACAATAACATGATATGAGCACATCACAATGATACAACACCACTAATAGCTGATAAACCCCAATTCTATTCCACTGGTCAAATTTCATCCGCTGAGGAAGAATGTGTGATACAACTGAAAGCTCCAGAAGTACTAATGGACCCTGTGGTGAGGTTGTTGTGCACTCACTGCTGTTTACACGGTCAACAATGGGATTTCAATGCTCAGCTTTTTAGCTTACATGGATGAGAAGTCCTTAAAGTGCTCAGAAAAATGCAAATTTAAAACATCCACTATGTCATGGTGACAGCTGGCAAACTCCATCTGTTGAGGAAGATTGTTTGGTATGACCAAAAGCTCCGGTACAGATGGAAATGGTGTGACTGTTTTGTTGACTATTCTTTTGTATTCTGTTCTGTTTGTTTTCCTGACCAGTAGCGAGCCCAGGGGAAGGTGAGACAATGGCAGGCTGGCAGTAAACTTGTTCCTGTGGTTGTCTATCTGTCACCACACTGGAGGGGCCATAGAGATGCTGTCAGCCTGGGACGCTAGCACATGATCATCTGACATGCAGACGTGTGTGTGTGTGTGTGTGTGTGTGTGTGTGAGGGGGGGGACAATGTTTTTCTGTGTGGGTAAGACTGCCTGTCTCTGCCGCTCTGTTGCCGAGAATGCTCTTGTTGACTCCTCACTAGGTAAACAGAGGGATTGTAAATCCACAACACAAAAAGGTAGAAGGCAGGGAGGAGAGGGAAAATGAACTTCCCCTGGCAAGATTCCCACACCGTCAGAAAAGCGGCAGGCAGCGAGTGAGAGAGAGAGGCTGAGTGAAACAGAAGCATAGAGAAGAGGGGATTTGAATTAAGACAGAAGACTCACAGAACTGAGACGAAGTGTCTATAATATCCGTATGGTCTTTTTTAATATGCAAGGTGATTACTTTCTTGCAGTTTCCTTAAAAGTTACTGCCTCCTTCCCTCTATACACACACACACACACACATACACATACACACCATCCTGAACAGTAGAGAGGGATGGATCCATAGGGGTAACAGCAAAATGATAATCTGGAGGGCGCAAAGCTTTCTAGGGTGAGAAGCAGAGGCATTGAATACGGCTGCATACTGCGATAACGCACTGCCCCTATGGCTGGCGTGCGCACACACTCACTCACTTGTACAGACATTTACTTTTCACTCAGTTGTGCTTCAAGCGACACACACACACACACACACACGCACAAGCATGCATGCAGATACAAACGCTTGAGCAGAAATGTACTTTTCACTCACTTATGTGCAACGCAATACACACACACACTCACTCACACTCACACACACACACTCACTCATACGCACACAGAGCTTGTGGCGAGTGGCTCGAGCCTGCTGATAAGACAGAATGGAGCACTTCAAAGCAGTGATACTTGGAGATAGAACACAACCTCAACTAATAGAGCCTCCCTCAAAATGGCTGCCAGGCAACACCCCGTTCCAACGTGTCACACACACACACACACACACACACAGACACACACCGCTCGGCCCTGTCGGCTTACCAGTTGCACAATCATGTTAACCCTCTGCTGAGGTTGGAAGCACCTGCAGCAGGTTTGCCAATTACATGCTTCTTCTTCTAAATCAGGGGCAGTTCCCTTGTTCAAAGCTAAAAACCTAATGGGCCAGACCAATTTCTTTTAATGTTTTTGTTTCTGTTTGTTTTTCTGTTTAATAATGGAGGGACTCATCTCCATATTCCTTTAAAATCCAGGTTATGGCCTCACGAGTTCTCCGGACATGCATTGGAATTCTGGCAATTCTGTGAGGACAACAGGTGCAGTATGAATATATAGTAGACATCCAGCAAAATCCTATTACTGTGTTAGAATGAAAGCTGTAGCCTCTAGCAATTTACCCTGTGGCTATTCAATATTTTTCCCCTCATAATTTAGCACCATGGCCCATAATTTAGAGATTAAGATCGTTTCCACTTCTGCACATTTTTATACATTTCAAAAATGAAATCTGAATAGAGTACAGCTCTGGTGACAAACTGCTTGCTGCTCTCTTCTGTATTTACTTCCTGCGAGGCTGTGGGCTTCCCCTCCACCCTGTTGTCCTGGCTAGGCCTGCTTAATTTGGCATCTGCTTTTTGGCAGAAGAGAAGCGGTGTGGAGGCCAAATGCACGCAGTGGGCCTGGCTGGGGCAATCCAATCGATAAGGACACACTGCAGGCGAGGAACAGGTGCAGTGCACTCTCTCAAGCAGAGTTCAGTCTCTGCTGAGATGGCTGTGTCGTAATCTATTTGGGAACGAGGGAGATAGGCAGGGTGGGAGAAGGCAAAAGTTAAAAGACGGAGAAGAGAGAGGGCAGAACTGAGTGCGGGGGTGTAGACTGAGGTGTGAAAGACACTATGTATTCATTTTGACTTTTATAATTCTGTTTACTGTTGTGAAGGGATTGTGGACTTTATTTTGTGTAGCAGTATGACTTGTATTTCAGAAAAGAGATCCAACAAGCCACATATGAAATGTTCTGATTCTAAGATTAACATCTGCATAATAACATTTGCAGATTTTTTTGACATACTATCCCCAAATTGGGAGAATAAAATTTTGAATTCAAAGGTTTATGTTTTGCAAACAATCATAAAACATACTGAATAAACTGGCTTTCGTTTTGACAGTGCTCAATCATCTCAAGTAGTGTGACTTTACACGCAGTATGACACTCACACACTCACTCACACACACACACACACACACACACACACACACACACACACACACACACCACAACTTGGTGTGACAAGGCAGAACAGAAATGTGCTGAGGGTTAGTCTAATCAGTGATTTGGTGAAAGAGGGTCTCCACTTCAACCATTAACTCTTGTTATTCTCCCCCACTTTAGCTTGTTTCCAACACTTCCTGCACTGCTCTGCCCTGTCGCTTGATTGCAATCTGTTGCCAAGGAAGGAAAAAAGGGAGAGGAGAGGTGGGGGAGGATGGTGTAAATAAAAGGAGAGGGGGTAAAGACAATAGATAATCCACGCTTGACTTCCTCAGGAAATGGAACACTGTGATTCCAGCCATTAAGAGTTCAAAGGTGAACCTTAAATTAGAATAGAACGCTCACGTTTGATTACTCTCCATTTCCAGAGTGAGTGTTAAAATATTTGACTGAAGGAAGCAATGGGTTAGTATAATGGACTTTTTATTTGTGGTTACATGGATTCCAAACTGAGCTACACAGCGTTTTGACTTTTTTCAAAACTTTGTGTAACTCTCATCACTAGAATGATGCATTCAAACTCTCAAATGCAAAACACTTGGGTATTGTTAAAAAAAGCAAACTGAGGTTTGAGTTATTTTTTACTATTAATGATTGTTTTGTACAGAATAATTATGAGGTTGGGAAAGAACTGAGCTGTAGTGTAGGTGTGTAAAAGGTTTGGTGGTTGATTTGGAGCAACAAACGTGTAGCAACAGGGGTGTTTTTAAACTGTGCAAACTGAACATTGCACATGTATGTAAAAGCACTAAAATGATCTTGAACACTGTGAATGCTCTTACATGACATCACCTTGGAACTATAAGGTTCTATCTGACATTTTTGTCAGAACTGAGTGATTCACATATTCATAGTATGTGACAACATTATGTATGCATTTTTGGACTTTTTATTTAGAAAACAAAAAGGTTCTATCTCTATCACTATTGGGAATGCAGAAACTTTGATGCTCAATATCTCAAAATCGCTCAGAACATAGATAGAACCTTATAATTCCAAGGTGGCGAAAAGTTGTTTTGTTAAAATTGAAGTAATTATTATGAAATGCTCGTAACCGGTTGTAAAACTGTCTGCTTCTCATTAACTTCTTTAAAACGGTCTCTATATGACATAACAAAAACACCTCCGGGGTTGCTCGGGAAACATTCATAATTACATACCTTTCCTTCTAATTTCAGGGTACTGCTTTTATCCTGCAGAATATGCAATCTAATTGTTTTACCTGAACTTAAGTAAATCATCACCATAACGGTGTAAAATGAGACATCACCAAGAGAACATATAGCACTTGCAAGACTTTAAGCATGTGGAAATTAGCACCAAAGAAAAAAGGAACAAAAAATACAGAGAAGTGGAGTAGCAGGAAATAATTAGACAGAAATTGAGTGTACAGTGTACCCTGTTCGCCCCTCCCATCTCGAAGATGCAGATAACATTAATTATTTTGCGACTTTGTTAGGAAAACTTTCTAAACTGTGGCAAGGCAGACTGGAGGTGATAAATTATTCAAATGTTTCATCGGAGCCATGCCGCTTGCGTAGGGCAGGCCTCTATAATATGCATGTAAGAAGACATGATGAAACAACTCCATAAACAGTAGAGAGTGAGAGAGTGTTTGGGGAGTTTGGGGTGGGAGGAAGGGGTAATGCAGAGACAAGTGACTTTGACTCTGACTCTATTCACGCACCAGGCCTCTATAATATATACATCTAAGGACACTCGATGAAATAGCCTCGTGTGATGAGGGAAAGGGTAGAGCGCAGAAAAGGAGGGCAGATTAAGCAGGAGATAAGGACAACAGAGAGGAAAACAGCGGGAAACACAGAGATGGATATATGAGAAGGGGAAATATTGAAATTCCTGCCATTGTGAGTGTACGTGTTTGGGTGAGAGACAGAGAGGGAACGAACGGGGTTTTAACAGACAAAGAAGAAACACAAACAGACATGGGGAACAATAAATGTAAGGAGGCAGTTCACTTCCTTCTCAAGTATCAAGGGAGGAAGAATATGCATTTCAAAAAGATCATTTTCTGCTGCACGCTGCATCAGTGGTATGATGGAATACGTGGGAATAAACCTTTATATTATCTGTTGGCAAACGAAAACCTTGCTTTTTTTTTATTTCTTCCCTGTGATGTTTATATTCTTGTCCTTAAAGCAAACCTGATGTGATATATATATATATATATATATAGGGCTAGGCATTTACATTACTCAATAATTCATTCACTACCTTAAACTATGAGGGATGTAAACACTATTTTTAAAACCATTTTTTGTTTAGATTTTAAAGGAAGTCACTAGAAGTGTGCCAATTCTGTACTGCTACATTTCAGCAAAGTTATTACTGAAATTAAGAGTTATTTTGACTTAATTTCCGGTGTGTGTCTCAAATAAAACCAAAACTGCCTATCCAAACAGTGAGCTCTTCTAAACCATCCAGTGAGCTGCCGCTGTTAGCCTGTTGGACAGACAAAACACAGTAATTGTGCCCTCTGTGTTGTACCCCAATTACACTCTTCAGCAGCCTACCTCTGCCTTCCTTTACCCCATGGCCCATTTCCTGTCTCATTTTATATTTTTAAGAAGTCTATATGAGCCAAAACAAAAACAAGGCGAACATTATGCTACATCAGTAACGAGTGGAAACCCTCAGAATGGCCCCTTTCCTTGGCCTGTTTCCTGAATTGACTTAGGAAAAATATAACAAAACACCAGAGCTGGGACATAGCAAGTTTGACCATATTCACCTGACAGTATATGCTTAATGATCCTAAACAGAAACACACCTCTCTTAGACAAGTCAAGAAGAACTGAAGAGCTAAATATAGGGTCTGGGTGCAACAACAAAATCAAACGTGAATGAATCCACTTGTCGCCTCATTTTCCCGAAGAATGAGAAAATCATGCAGTTAAGGTAGTTAATTTATTCCTTGACTTCATTGAGTGAGGGAGCGGAGCGAGGAGGAGAGACATTGATTGTATGTGTTTTCTCCCGGTCAGCAGTCTAGCTTGTTGCTGTGCACTGGAGGTCATTCTCTACATTGAATCCCCATTGATCTCCTCTTTAGAACCTCCCGAGACACCCAGAGCTCCATTATGAGAGTGACACTCTCAAGCGTACACCAATAAACATGTATGCATGCTCAGGAATAGAGAAGCACAAGCTCACACTGTAAGTGCATTAGGGCATGCACATCATTACGTATGCATTAACACACATACACACATTTTTACAGCATGGCCTCCCTTCACACGCGCACACTGATCGGTAGAAACCAAGTTTAATGCTGCCTCTATAATTCCTTGTACTGCGCCTCCTAACTGCGTGTAAGAGCATGCATTAATTCAGACATCATTTAATAAGACACGCAGCCAGACGGCCTTGACCACTCCATAGAAAGGTGCTGAAAGGCAATTACGTTGGGCAAATAGCCCTTCAGGCTCCAGGGGCCTAAGCCCTTCCATCCAGAGGAAGGAAGCAGGGGAGGGTGGACTCTAACCTCACGCCAGAGTTGAAAGAGAGTCACTCTGTCTTAGACAGTATTCCTTACACTTTTAGACGGACGCAGCGATGCTACTTAAAACCCACAGAGGTGGTTGATCTAAATGAGTCAACCTGCGAACTGGATTCATGACCCTCCTGACCTGGGTTGAAAAGGGTCAGACACTGTACAGCTTAGATAAACAGGCATATCTGTACGTTTCATACAGAAGGTCAGAATATCTGTATTTTTTTAACAAAACTTTTTTTTTTTCCCTGGCAGTCCCACTGTAAAGGATCAATTCACCCGAACTACTCACATTTCTTATGTACCCCTAGTATGCAGGTTTCAGTCACACATAAATTAATGGAATTACATTTGTGGCGCTCAAAGGATTTAAAAACTACACTTTAAGTAGCAATATTTGATTTTTTTGGCTATTTGGCAGCGGAACAATGTACAAATACAACATTGACATGTTATCACCTCATACAATTTCTGTGGCAGAGGTGTTAGCAAAAAGCTGTGTGGCAGACCAGGAGGTAGAGCCGACCCCAACGGGAGGTGCGGCCAAGTCCGGGAGGGAGTGTACGTCCCACACCCCCGTTACAGCCGAGGCTCCCTGGAGCCGGAGCGCACCTGCCAGCCATTAGCCGATGAGATCGGCTGGCAATCACTTGCGCCATGGAATGGCATAAAAGCTGATGACCGGCCCACAGTGAGAGAGACGTCGGAGGGAGCTGCCAAGACGCCCCAGAACGAGAGTTTACCGGCGAGTCCCTCCAGAGAGAGAGTGAGATGTGACAGAGACATTCCCTGACCAGGACGACCTTTATGTTGTACTGATGTTTGATCCCTTACCTGTGTCCCTGACATTTCGATTAAAATCACTCTTATTTTGCACTTCTCTGGCTGCTGAGCATCCTGTGTTTAGGTGAACCCTACCTCCCAGAGCCTGGCCTGCCACAGCTGCCTATTCACACATTCAGCAGACGAATGTAAGATGAATATTCACTCTCCTTTTAGCTGTGCTTTGGTCTCCACCAATCCCTTAGGGAATATTTGGCTTTTAGCAGCTAAATGCTCCACTAAGTTCACCAGCTAGTTGCTAACCTTGTCTGTTTGATGCTGTGCAGGTAGCATACAGTGACTGCTAAAAACAGCTGACTGCTGCAGCTGGCAAAAGTTTCATGAGAGCAGTGAGAGTGAACCCAAACAGTAAAGTTGTGGGCCATAAAACCCAAACAATGAAAGATGCTAAAAGGCTTCATAGAGCTGAGGGTAACTGCAGTCGGGTGATAATCATCTGTGGGTTTGTCGCTGCGAGCGGCCCATTTCACATTACATATAGTCATTAGGTATATTGTTGATATAAATATATTGATCAGTGCAGCTTTAAAGAATTAAACAAACAACATCCACATGTCTTTATAGAGAAAATGTCCTGGTTAATGCAAAAATAAAACGCTGTCATTAATTTCACTGGAGCTGCTTTCTAATGAAGAAATAGTGTCAGTGAAAATTGTTGACTTGGTGTGTTTGAGTGGTAATATGTATGGAACTACATTTACAGATTTGAGTCTCTGTGATACACCTGTAACAGCAGCCTTGTACGAATGGGGCAACAATAAACAATGCAAAAAAAGAATCAAAGACAGGTTGAAGTGTCTTCAGATTGTCATTATAAGCAGATGTCAGAATGAAAGCAGTAGCAGTTCCTCCTCCCTCCCTCACTCTTGGCTCCATTCTCGAGGAATGCATTATGATTTGTTAAGCAGCTGGGGAAACTAAAGAGAGTCTGGCAAGTGGTACAGTAAAAGGCAAGAGGCATTTACAGTATGTAAGACTCAGCATGATATAATTTGAGATATTCCTCTAAAGGTAGAGATCAAGGTAGTCCTTATGAGGTCTTTGTAAAATATTCTTCTAAAGCAGACACATTTCCACAAATAGCAGCTCTGCAGACATCTACAATTTAAATGACACTGGTATATCCAGGATCACCTTTAAAAGCATTCTCATTTTGTGTCTGTTTTATTCTAAAAAACATGCAGATACCATGGGGTGGGGGAACAGTCATATTTGAGAATCGTGACAGCACAGATGGCGCTTTTCTTTCTTTTAAAGTCATTTAGCAGAATTAATTATTGGAGGAAGATTAGTGGCTGTAAGTATTCCTTATGTCACACCAAAAAAGAATTTATAATTATGAATATTAAACGGAATGAATATTACAAGCGTTACAAATATGCCAAGGTATTTCATGTGAAGCTTTAAAATAATCACATCACAGCCTGTCCTGTACTCAAACACATCTTTTTTTCTTATTATTACACCTGGTACGAAGTCAAAAACGATGAGGAAAAAAGACAAAGAATGCAGAGGAAGGAGAGGAAGATGGGACCTACCATTGTTGCCAAAGTCCAGCGAGTACTTGACCACGTGGTAGTTATTCCACACATACAGCAGGTTGTCTCTCGGGTTGTAATCCACTGCAGCAATGTACTGGTAGGAATTAGGGAATGGTATATTAACCGTCATCTCTTTGCTCTTATCGGTGTTGTACACATAGTCGATTTTGTTCCCCGTCCCTTCATTGTCGTCATCTTCATAGACGGTTTTGACCACGTACAGGACTCCGCAGATCATGAAAGCGTTGGAGGCAGAGCGTTTGTCATAGCTGGTGTCCCACGAGCCTTCAATGCGCAGGGTGTAGGGGTTGAGCTGGCTCACGACGATGCGACCGTTGTTCTGCTCTGTTGCGTAGACGACCCACAGGCCATTCTCATCCACCGCTAGGTCGATGTCCGACTTGCCGCCCCAGCGGTATGGCGAGGTGTCGTGGTAGTTGGCATTGGCAATAATGGCCTCACCACTCTTGATGCGAGTGCGCAGGTCAAACTTTACAATGTTGCGGGTGCGCTCCTTGTTGAAGAACAGTGCGCCATCATAGACGACAAAACCGGTCCCATCCACACGATGTGGGAGTTTGTAGGTGGTGGTGGGACGACCTGCAATGAAATCCTCCTTTGACGAGTACTCTGTCAGTGTGTCTGTGCGGTACGGCGTCCAGGGCATATAGTAGATCTTGTCTGAGGCCTGCAGTGGGTCTTTGCACCACGCGCCCGACTGGTGATCTGACTCAAAGAGATGTTCACTTTGGTACACCCCTCGCAGAATGCCAGGGCAGAGAAACACTGAGGAACAAATGACAGCATTTTCATATTAGACACAGTTTTATGCAGTCATTGTAAAATGTCAACTATTCTCTCTAGAATTTCTGACTGTGCCTGTGAAATGTTTGCCTCTTTTCATAAATGTTACATTGTGTTTTAACTTAACCTTAACCACCAGTGAGTGAGGATGACATGATAGGCTTACTGTTTTGCGA
>JAVQJF010044949.1:0-7500 GCA_036023855.1 Gadopsis marmoratus | reverse complement strand
CTAGGGGGTCAGGTGTTTACGCTCAACAACCGGCACAACCAGTGTGCCTAATGCCGAGGGACACCTTGAGTTATGGGTGTCGCTTGACACTACAGCCATTTGGGTGCACTGAAGCCAGCCCTGCCTTTGAATGCAAATATGACGATTTGTTCAAGTTGCAGCTTGTGAGTGTTTTAGAGATGCGACAGTTTGAGTACACTGTCATATATTTCACAGAACAAGCCTCCTTTATTGATCCATCTTGATTTATGGCAACATTCTGGAGATATATCACTTGCCTAATGTCTTACAAAATGTATCTTTCACAGCGGCGCAGCTGACAGCATTGATTTGCTATGTCACGCACGTCAGAGTGATCGTAGACGGCTGGAGCTGCGGCCTGAATGGCAGCGTGCAGCCTTGTTTTAAGGTTCAGACATTATGATGCCTTACAACGGAAAGTGATTTCCTAAATATTTGAAGGATGCGATACGGGGGCTCTGTGAGGGGTCTTCGTCAAGACGTGTGGCGTCATGGTATCCGAGGACGTGTTTCACCTATATACAACATATATTTCTCTGCAACATTGTGCAACATTTCTCAAGGCTAAACGCACCCACAGGAGCCAGGTAGTGTATCAGAGCGCTACCTGATCCAGCCTGAACACTTAGTCAGTACACGGAAACTGCTAATGCACTGTCAAAGGCTCTCTCTCTCTCTACACTGCTCCATCTCTCTCTCCTTCTCTATCTTTTATTCTCCAGTGCTCCATCTCTCTCTTTATGTCCCTCCCTCTGTTAGCTGAGCTCTCTGATGACTTTGGTTTCAGATGCTTTCTATTTTTGCGAGGGAGGGGGGGGGGGATGGGACTCGCTGTTTATCAGATCAGCACGCAAATCATCTCCCTTTGCACTCAGCTGTTCTTGACCTGCTGTTCTTTAGAGTGATTCATCTATGAAATAAGTAGTGCTGTGTTTTCAGAGCTATAACAACGATAAAGACCAAACATGGAGTTTGCTTCAAATGAATGGATGAGACGAGCAAAAACACACACCCTGTTTCAAATAATGCATGTGTGCGTTGCGTGAGTGTGTGCGCACGCACTTGGAGGGGCATTAAGCAGGTATCAGGTTGTGTTTCCATCTGCTCCAGAGAGGACTCTGATAGTCCTATTATTTAATCTGCTGGTCATCCTAGACGCCAGGCAAGAGCCGTTTAGCCAGACATAATTGAATGCTTCAGTGTGGGAGATCACCTTGGCCGTCTGTATGGACATGTGGTGCCAAGGCTGTACACTCACACAATGTTATAGACAAAGACTGAAAAGGCGCATCTGTGCCTTTTTGTAGCACTTTGATGGAAACATGTCCAAAAAGAAGTCACAAAGAGTCACCTTGGTGATAGAGCTCATATGTGACACACACATTTCTTAATGTAGCGAAAAAACTTCAGCATCAAAAGTTTCCCTAATACACGTAAAACAAGTTCTGCGTACGGAGACGCTCATTCACCTTGTTTTTAAAAAGAGCCGACAATAACTTGAAACAAGGCAGTTCACTCATAACAAGATTTCACTTCAAATGTCTTCAAACAAGTGAGGCTCACTCCACTTTTTCAACAATTTTTGGCAAAAGTATTATTTACAGACAAGAGAGTAAATGGACTTCTGGGGATAGACTTATTTTTTGTTGTTGCTGTAAATATATTCTAACAATCTTATCTCAACTCCGACTCTTTATATCGTCCTGTTTATTATTTATTCCACTGCAGAAATGTTTACAGCGAACAAAACATGCCAACAATAAGATATATAGGATTAGATATGTACTATAATTTTGGCATATATTTTCTTTCCAAATAACATTTGAGTTTTCACTTGCTTGACTGTCTTCTGGTAAGGGTTTCCACTGCAACATGTAGCATAAATATAACTGCCATTTGAACAAAGTCAAATTGAATGCTTCTTGTGATAGAAAAGTAGCTAGCAAGAGGCAGAACTGGAGGAATCACATGAGATTTAGCTGTTTCATGAAACAGACACAAAAGTTGCAAAGTTTGCCTTTGGACAAACCCTCTAAGCTGGAGTGTAGTGTGAAATAAACATCAAGGACAAATAGATGTCTTTTAACCACTGCTAAGTCTCCACCCTGAACCCTT
This sequence comes from Gadopsis marmoratus, assembly GCA_036023855.1. NCBI lineage: Eukaryota > Metazoa > Chordata > Actinopteri > Centrarchiformes > Percichthyidae > Gadopsis > Gadopsis marmoratus. The sequence continues at coordinate 5,364 of JAVQJF010044949.1, read as the reverse complement.
TTACTATGCAGCAAGCTGTAACCTAGATTTTTGGGAAAACCGTGCTGGTAAATAAAGTTTCACAGTTGTTGGGATATTTTGCTACTATGTCCCATGAAAGTTTCACTTCCGTGAATATGACCCCCCAGTATGTTATTGCATGGTCAAAGGTCAAATCACCATCTGTCACTACTGGACCCCGTCGCTTTTTTCTCATCTTTCCACCCTCGGACTGTCCCAGTTAGTGGTGTCATCACAGTTTAAGGTTCCCATATAAACTTACTCTGCCACACAAACTACTGACGTTCATTTTAGATTCAAGGCGCATGTTGTTAAGTCAGAATGAAACAAGACAGGTTTATCTGACTTTAGAAAACAGCAAATACAGTATGCATTGGGATCTTAAAATTAGATTATTTTAAAGACTTAAGAATTTCAGACATATTTCACTGACGTTCGTATATGTAGATGAATAATGTTACTGAAGATGAGACGCACTATGCACAAACGTAGCGGCAGTCAGAGATAAAAGTCAAAACTTTTTAAAACAATAAAAAAAGGGAGTACTTACTGTATGGAACGCACTCATATTGGACCTCCAAGTATTTGTATGTGCCAGGGCAGGGGTCAGGGAAGACGTCAGGACCAGCCACCACTGCACACTGGGTACGGTTGTTGCATCTGCATGGGGAAGAGGCAGATATGTTAACCGAACACATCCAGATGCAAAGATATATGCTCACAATCACCCACTGAACGTGTGTCTTTGAAGTCCAAAAGGCTCGATGATGCAGCGCACAGACCCCGACACATGTGTTGTAATATACAGTGCGATGTATCACATTCTCCCTGACCATCAAGAGTCATCTGTGTTTGAGGACCCTTTGGATTGACAAGAGAGCGGACGATATGTCCTTACTGGTACACCTGGAGTGAACATCACGTTAATGGAATCGTTGAGTTCAGTTGTAAACATGGTGGTCCACAATGGCTACTGAAGAGCTGTTGTGTAAGAACGCTTCTGGTGTGTGTGTGTGTGTGTGTGTGTGTGTGTGTGTGCGCAGCAGTGAGAACAGTAACCTATGGCTTTAAGAGTATTTTGCCTCAGACTCCATATAATTAATTCTAATTATCAGGGGGGGCCCGCTCCTCTGACACACAAAAAGTAAGTATTTCTCACTCGTATTAACACAGGTTATGTAGGGCAGCCCACTACCTATATTTCCTATGTGCCTGGGAGGGTTTGCATTATAAAAACGCACGTATGAGATTTATGCGTAAGTGTTTGTAATTAAACATGCCATGCAAAGTCCTCACAACCAAAGATGATTTGTTGGGGGATGGTTGGCGCCCATATATTATCATGATAGATGCATGTAATAATATAAAATGCTGCACCACACTGAACTGCCACTTTATCTAGATGGCGCTTCCTGGATTTAAATAAATTATTGAAATAACGTGAATGGGGAATATATCATGTGCAAGACTGGGGGACAAGAACGCATGAGGAGATTTTAAGAAGGCTGATGAGCCATTTCGCTTTCTCATCTGAATATTTTCCTTCAATTAGTAACAACTGTTCTGTCTCTCCCTCTTTCCCTCTCTGCGCACCTGTCAAACAGGCGACATTCACATTGAAAATGTTCATATTCTCCCATTGAGATATTTTTAATGAGCATGCCAAAACCCTCAAGTCTCTTTTCTTACAGTATCATTCAACAATTTGCATAATGAAATATGCATTAGGGCTAATTTAATATATTGTTCAATCCTCACATATGACACAGAGAACTACTGTAGGCTACACAGCCGCTTAATATATTGGTGTCTATTGCTGACCAATGCGTCTGTGGTCAAGTGAGGGGTTATTGGAGTTTAAAAGGTTTAAAACTCTATGCGTTGCAATGTCTGTCATATTCTAATAACAATACCAGTCAGTCTTCTCTTCTCTCTCCCTCCCGTCTTCTTTCTCGCCCCTGTGCTTTTTAATTTCTTGCCCCGGTGCCTTCATCATCGGTCACCTGTCATCAGTGCAACTTGTGGACTGGGAGGGACACAAACTGACACGGCGCAACAACTTTGCTCACAACACCCACCAATGGACACAACTGGCTGGCAAACAAAACCCCATTTTATGACCTCACATATTTGCTAGAGCAAGAAACACCCGGTAGTTATGATGTCATCACACTGGGAGATAGAAGAGAAGCGATTAGAGCTACCTGTTTCACAGGAAACATCGTGCTCGAAAGTGCTGCCACATGTGTAAGTGTAGGATTAATTATTTCCACACACAAACTTTAAGGAGAAAGAAACACTGCCAACACCAAGAAACCCCAGAGGCTCGTAAAATAAATGTCTCATCCCTAAAGAAAACACGACTAACACAGAAAAAATGCAAGTGAGCTGGGCAGTGAAACCACATGACATCAAACAGTCGTAGCACAAAGCCTACAGAGTGCATAAGCAACTCAAATCCAATACATTAAGAGAGCCCCGATGCAGGGAACAGGCAGAAAGAAAGAAAAGATGCAAATGTTTTCGAAGAGAGCAAAAGGGAGAAAAAGTAGGTTTTGCACTAGCTGTGGGTGTTTATGATGCTGCAAAAAAAGCACCCAGTTCTGGGGACTTTCACGGCAGAGTCATGAAGCACTGAGGGTTATTGACTGGTATTTAAAACAGAGGGTATAGAGCAAAGATTTGACATAATCTCTTGCACACTCTATCTCTCTGCTATCACCCCTTTTTTTTTGTCTATTTTTGTCAGCACTACCTTTCTTTATCTTCCCCCCACATTCTCTAAGCCCAGATAATAAACTAATTTCTTTCTCAGCCTTTGTCTTCATCCTTCCCGCCAAGGAATTATTCCTCACCGTTTCCTCCTTCTTTGTCTCTCATTCCGACTGTCTGTTTATCTGTCTTAAACCCACTTAGCTGCAGTTTCCGAAGTCACACCCAGATATATGTGGTTGGCCTCTTATTGCTTGCTTCTTTCTCTCTCTCTCTGCCTGTTCTCTCTCCCTCCCTAATATCTTTTCTCATCCCTGCCTCCCTCAGGGCGTCATCTTCAGCCTCCCTCTGTTTCTCCCTCGATCCCTCCATCCTTAGCAAAGCCGGTGCTGACGTCACCATTCTGTCTGAGCCAGTAGTCTGAGTCAGATCCAAAAAAGACTCCCTTATGTCCCCAGTACCTCCATCTCCTCTTTTTCCTCTCTCTCTCTCTCTTACTCCCATTCCCTCTCTGCCAATGTGTTTATCCAGAAGCCCAACAAAACATAAAAACATCAGCAAAAATTCACAATTCATTTTCTCTCTGCATTCCAACCCGTGATGAATGTAGATGCAGAAGCGGCACATTCCACACACGCACACACACCTTTTCGACTTATTGCTTCTTTTTTTTCACACCGAAATAGCTCAATGTTTTTTGTGTGTGTTTTTCTTGGTGTTGGCAGAAAGGCTCCTTTTTTTTTTTAATTAGCATGACCACATCAAAACAAGGCATTGGCCTGGATACCGCCTTTCCTGCTGGCTTTCTTCCCCGTAACGTGCAACACGCACACGCTCGCAAACACACAAACAAACTATTCACTAACAAAGCCGAGCTGTGGCAGGCAGGGAAAGGAGAAAGCTGCGATGCTGCAGCGGGTGCTGCTGTTGTTATTGTCTCTGATGTTTTTCACTTTGTTTGGCAGACCTCCCTTCATTCCGTCTCAGTCTCTATCCCTCATATAAACATAACTGACTGACTGATTATTTGATGAGGCTGACGCTGGCTGATGGAGTGTGTGTGTGTGTGTGTGTGTGTGTGTGTGTGTGTGCATATGTGCTACCACGTGCATGTGTCCGTGAGCAGATGAAAAATGGAATAAATATTTGTGAGTGAGCATGTGTGCGTCTGCCTGCATGTGGGCATGTGCTCGAGTGCAGATGTGTTGAAGAACTATATAATTACAGAGCAAGTGAGAGCTGGGAACTAATCCTCATGAGTTGAAAGAGGTGTCTGAGAGTGAGTGACGCACAAAACCTCAACACAGTCCTCTGGAATCAGCAGTCGAATACAGTCAAACCGCTCCGCAACACTGTCTGAGTCATCTACAGCACTGTGTGAACATGCTTAACACACACAAACTTTCTGGAATGGTGTTTGAATATTATAAAACTCACACAAACACACACACACACACACACACACACACACGAACACCAGACTGTGCTGCCTGAAAACTCTAAAAACATCCCAGAACAAAACTGGAACATTATTTGGAACAGTGCCTCCAGTATTTTAATCACTGGCATATTGATAGCGTTCATTGATAACTTTGATATCGATACTTTCACACGTGGACAGGAGGCGTCGGGGATCAAACCACTAATCCTCAGATTAATGACCAACTTGCTCTACCGGCCGAGCTGCAACCAATATAATGCACATGATAATGAGCTGCATGGAAATACAAAATTTGATCAAACTCAAGTAAACGTAATAATACGTCATAACGACCGAGCCAACCTCTGTGACAACTGAGGAAATTCCAGTTGCTGATTGGAAGACCGTGAGATATGGTTGAAAGTTTTTTTTTATTCTGTGATAACTTATTAACATTATGTGAGGTGTTTTTTTTTTTAAGTTGTATGCATTTATGGACTTTTTATTTAGAAAGCAAAATGTTCTCTCTCTATCAACTATTGGGAATGCAATAACCTTAAAGCTCAATATCTCAAAATCGCTCAGAATGCAGATGGAACCTTGTAATTCCAAGGTCGCGAATTTGCCTCAGTTATTCAGTAAACAGAATTGTTTGTAGTCATGACGTCACGTCCAGCCATGTCCAGGCTAGCCTCTGTTCCACTTTCTTCTGTAGGTCAAAGCAAGGTCTTGTTCTGACAAAATGCCTTCCTGGGGTTTACTTTCCAAAATCTGCATCCACTACAGCACTTGCTAACTTACTAACGTCGCTTAAAAACAGAAATATCAAATAAACAGAGACAATATTAGATTGTATTTCCAAACAATGTGAAAGGCTCCATTCCAAGGCTGGATTTTTGTTAAGGAATGTCAATGGGATTTAGAATTGTTTTTTATTTACTGATTTAACATTATTATTACTAAAAAAACATTATAAAAAGATACAAATAACAGAATGTTGTGGAACAATGGAATTCTTTCTGAAAATGCCTAGCACATTTTTATTTATGAGAACAAACAAAAGCTGTGTCCGAAAGGTTCTCCCTATTTATTATATAATGCCCTCTTGAATTCCCACATTGGAACACAAAAGTAGTATCTATGGCATGAACGCAACCTTCTGCTAACAATCCCACAATGCAAAGCATCACATTTTATAGATGTGAGGATTACAGTAGAGTAGTATGACTCCA
>JAVQJF010044948.1:0-13542 GCA_036023855.1 Gadopsis marmoratus | reverse complement strand
TTCTCCAGAAAGTCCGCCAATTATCTACAAAGCCCACATCATTACCTGGACACCACCTCGACAACCAGCGGTTGAATGATGACATGCGGCTGTACATGTCATCGCTAGTAACATTGGGTAGGTGTGTGTGTCCATAGATAAATTCATACAGTCTGTCCTCACTGCTGTTTAGATTAAAGAGAAACTAGGTAGCTACTCAGTAACGGCTGTACAGTATGAATCAAAGCATGTGTTCACCAAGGCACACTGGTAATACCTGCTGGATAGAGGAACCTTGTTATTCCTCTCCATCTTTAGAGATCTTCCTAATCTGTGCATTATGAATATGTGTTTGTTAGTTAGGGAGGTTTTTTTTAAATCTCAGCACAGATTTTCTCAGTAGGGCCGATGTAGCAAACAGGCCAACACAAGACGTCTCCAGATAATGCACAGGGAAACTATACAGAATAAGGTGTTTAAAATGTAGGTTTTAGTCTAAATTCTCAGTTGCAGACTTTTCCTCCTTGATTTATGTTACAGAATATTCACCGATCAGCCATAACTTTATGAGCACTGACAGGTGAAGGGAAGAACATGTTAAGGTGCATGTTAAGGTGTGCATGCAGACACAAATACACGAACATATGCAGTAAGTGTGTCTTTGTCCCGCTATTCTGATAACACTTATGACACAATGCATTAATGTGTGTGAGTTACTTTCCTTGTCTTTGCCATGCACGTGAATAAGCAATGTTCAAAGTTTTGGAATTACTAATTAAGTACATGTGATATTCGATAATGATTCTTGTTCTCTGGACCTTTTTCTATAAAGGTTTTTGTTGCACACAAAACAGTTGTTTGTCTTAAACTTTGTCATTTTGTTCAATGTGTGTGTGTGTGTGTGAGAGAGAGAGAGAGAGAGAGAGATTGATTAATGATGGTGTGTGTGACGTCATGGTGTCTCTACCATCTGCTCCTTATAGCAGACAAACACTGGCCAGCAGTTTGCGTGTGATACTGAGTTAATTTCACATCAGGGAGCACGAAAGCAAACTCCTCCCCATTCCTCTCAGACTTCTCGTCCTCTCGTGTCGCCGCTCAGTGAAAAATGTCCAGACGAGTTTTTGATTTTGAGAATGCACACACAGATCAGATGCAGATCAGTGCGTGTTTCACTACAAGTACATTACAATCTAAGAAGTCGCACTTCTCTGGTGTACCATGCTTTATTCTCAAAATGCTTTCAGCTATTTTGCCTTCATCATGGTGATATCTGAAGGGGTTTCCATTTATTGAATTATGGAGATTTAACCTTTTTACCATGATTGATTTTTTTGTAAAAGTAAATATACTTAGATGTAGTGACGTTATATCGTTATATGTTTCTCTTAGAACCATTAACAGTAAATATGTGTTGTGATCAAACTATTTTCAAAAGGTAATAGTCATGTTGTTATGTATGGTGATTTATAAGAAATTTAAAAGTCACATGACTATTAGGAGGGCATTTCCCTTAAAAATTGAATAGAACACCCTCCATCTAAAGAGATCTCCCTGAGCTGGTACTTCAAACTTAAATCCCACACGGAATTTCTCAGTAGGGCTGCTGTAGAGTACATGATCAAACATGTATCACTTGCAGTTAAATAGAGGAAATTGGAAATAGTAACTCTCATTCAAAAACGTTATTTGTGTCCATCATTAGTCAATAATTTAAAACCTCAAAATAATCTTTCCTCAAACATTTAATTATTTTAAGAAATGTCTTTAAAAAAGACTCTAAATGTAATAAAGTCCACACTCATTTATTAAGATTAAGTGTCATAGTTTTCAAATGTTGGCTGTCTTATTGGAGTAAAAACTTCAAAAAAACTCTTACAGGTTTCCTTCCTGGAAGTCACTGAATTAAACTTTAAACAGTTAAGTTTAAAAAAAAAAAAAACCTGTTCCTTTCTCACACACTTTCACTGAACCTACATAGCACTTACCAGCAGATGTTTGTGTGTTTAGACGCTAATGATTATAAACTTGTCATCACCAATGATTGACCATCTGTGTGTGTGTGTGTGTGTGTGTGTGTGTGTGTGTGTGTGTGTGTGTGTGTGTGTGTGCATCAGCATGGACTCGGGTCCACATGAGCATCTGCTGTACTCCACTGCTCACCTACACCACGCACTCCATTATCCCCTAGCACGGCATGTGTGTGTCAGCGCTGCAGGTGCCACATTAAGGTGATGTGTTTAATCATCAATTCAATCGAGGGACTGCCCCCTTCACACTCTGCCTCAGGCTTTCGGGAATTACGAGGTCAGCTTCTAGTTCAGCCGAGAACAGACTTTTAGGCTGGAGTGTGTGTTTGACTGTGTGTGTGTGTGTTATTAAGACTGTTTTTTTGTATATGTTTTGGAAGAGAATTTAAAGGTCGAAGTCTTGTATGAGACTGTGTGGTGGTTTCTAAGTGTTTAGGGAGTGTAATGTGTTCTTCTTGGCGTTTAGGGTGTTTGCAAAGCAGGTCTACAGTGTCAGAGTATGAGAGGGGGTTGAGGACCGCACAGGTGTAAGGGTTAGATTGAACAATTGTGTGCGCGTGTGTGTGTGTGGCTGTAAGGAAAGGGCAATACAAGAAGAAAACTTGTGTGTTTTTGCTGTGTGTGCCTGAGGATGTCTAACTCCACCACCAACTTCTACGCCTTGACTCAGTCCTTCAGCTTCTCTGACATCATCGTCATAGCAATCTACTTTCTTCTCAACCTCGCTGTCGGCATCTGGGTGAGAGTCAGATGTGTGTATGTATATATGTGTGTGTGTGTGTGTTTCTGCCTGTGTGCATGTGTGCAGGTGCTTGTGTGTAACCGTTTTCTCTGTCAGTCATCATGCAGGGTGAGCAGGAATACTCTGAGCGGATATTTCTTGGCTGGACGGGACATGGCCTGGTGGCCGGTGAGTGTGTGTGTGTGTGTGTGTGTGTGTGTGTTCCTCATGGTCTGCTCTGTAACCCTAATGTTGTTTTGTGGATAAAGGTTTTTTTTGTGTTGGTCTGCCTTTTTGAGCTGGATGAAGTTTTCTTTTTATAAGCTGATCAAACTGTCTTTGTTTGCAAAGATCAGCAAGCTTGGATGTGATTGTAAATTAGTGATACAGATATTTGGCAGCGTTGGGCTTGTTCTCAGGCACACTGCTGGTGGGTTTGAATCCTGTATATTTGGAATGTAATTTTGTGGATTCCATTTTATGATACTTTATACTTTTACTCCTACAGAGACCCTAAAGGGACATGAGCAAAAACAAAAATAGAGGGCATGAAAAAACAGAATTCTGCAAGTGTCTCGTGCACACGATGGAGCAGTGGTCAGCCTTGATATGGCGAGCGGGGACCAAGTCCAAGTGCTCATGCCCTGTCTTGGTCAGGGACAGAGCAGGAGAGCAGTCTGGGGTTATATATTTGTTACTCCCTAGTATGGGGAGAACATGCAAAATCCACACAGAAAGAGTGGAATTGAACCCCTGGGCCTTCTTGCTGTGAGGCAACAGCATAACCACTGAGCCACCATGCCTCTATATTCTCTTGCATTGAAACAGACCACACAAATTCAAAATTTGCTTTAAATGTCGGTCGGAAACAATGTAATGGTGACAAATATCAAGCTAAACTTTGATATCTTTATAACGAAGTCCAAGGTTAAAATATAGCCATATAGTTTGTCATGTGCACGAGAAATTGTTTTTTTTAAAAAAACAAAATAGTTTCTCGTGCACACGAGAACCTTGTATAACTTGTGCAATTTATTTTCTACAACAGTAAAATGTTGCTTACGCATTGATGCATCAGTACAACAATTATAATATAATTTATTATTTTTTGCAGAAAAAGTACCTTTTTACGTTAATGCTTAAGTAAGATTACGAATGCAGGACTTTTACTTACAACAGAGTATTTTTACATTGTTGTAGTGGTACTTTTACTTAAAAGATCTGAATACTTCTTCCAACACTGGTGTGCACAGATCGGAGCGTCTCTCTTTGCCAGTTCAGAAGGCTCTGGCTTGTTTATTGGCCTGGCTGGCACTGGAGCTGCTGGAGGCATCGCTGTCACTGGCTTTGAATGGAATGTGAGTAGACACACACACACACATCTATTATCTATTAATAGTAACTAAACACATTATAGTTAGGAATGAAGCAAAGCTAGCCTGCTAATCCATCTACATGTTATTCCTTTTGTGGTGTGTGGCATTAAATAGGGCTGTCTAGACAAACACAAATAAAAAACAACATAAAGTTACAAGAACTAATTTACTTTTAGTATCCGCATAGAAAACAATTGACATAAGCATTGAAATAGCTATTTTATCTGATTACATATTTGAACAAAGACTTTTGTATTTGTGTTTTCACTTCCTTCAACAGCTGTTGCAGGCAGCCCGCTGCAGGGGGCAGCAAATGCCATCCAGCTGCATTAGGTGGTGTACAGTACATGTCAGTCCACAGCAACTGTACAAAGGCTGGCACATGAGCTTGCAGAGCACCTTAAGCGATAACTGTTTTATCTCAAACCAGAGAGATGTTGTGGACAATCTGTTCAAAGCTCTCTGTCCTATTTTCTTCTGTCTCTCAGGCCACCTATGTGTTGCTAGCCCTGGCCTGGGTATTTGTGCCTGTCTACATCTCCTCAGGGGTACGTTTGCAGAAACACACACAGTACGGGTGACTGTCTGCTTGTTAAGGCTGGTTCAGCAGGTACATTTAGGTGCCAAGAGACATTCCCCTACCCGCCTTGAAAATTCCCCAACAGGGTGTTACACTACACACATAACTGTCCTCCAATAACCAAGAACATAAATTACCCGCACAAATTATTTCTTTGTTGGTATATAATTCTATTAAAAACAGGGGGAAGTGTGAACAGACCAGAACACAGTCATCAGCTGGTAATTGGCAGATCACACTGAGCTCCTAAAACAATCCGGAGCTTCTTAAGTTTGCCCCTCTTGTGTTGAAATGTGTGCGTTCAGATCGTGACAATGCCGGAGTACCTGGGACGTCGTTTCGGAGGAGAGAGGATCAGAACCTACCTGGCTGTCCTCTCACTGCTGTTGTCCGTCTTCACAAAGATATCAGTACGGCAATGTCACATGTGCACACAAAGAAGCAACATAACAGTCAACATTTGGCTGCTTTGGCCTTCCACCATTTGTCAACATCATCTGCTATGAAATTGAATCGCTGCTGGCATTGTTGACAGATGCGTTGTGTTTCCACCACCAGACTGACCTGTACTCCGGAGCCTTGTTTATTCAGGTGTGTCTGGGGTGGAACCTCTACCTGTCCACTGTCCTCATGCTTGTGGTCACTGCTCTCTACACTATTGCAGGTAGTCAAATAAGTAATTTCATGTTTTTAAGACACACTAGAGCGTTGTCTGGATGATACTGAAAGATTCCCATAACACACTCGCTTCCTTTCAGGTGGTCTTGCTGCTGTCATCTACACCGACACACTTCAGACATTTGTCATGATTGTAGGAGCAATCATCCTAACAATCACTGGTTTGTACAATTATCACAATTTACGAACAAACACAACTGCATTTAGTTCAAGGGTTGTATAGTTGAGAGTTGTGTGTTCCCGGTCCACAGCCTTCAACAAGATCGGCGGGTATGGCAACCTGGAGCGTGTGTATAGCATGGCGGTGCCCAGTAAGATCATTCCCAACAGCACCTGCCACCTGCCACGTCAAGATGCCATGCACCTGTTCAGAGACGCAGTCACCGGAGACCTGCCCTGGCCCGGCATGACTCTGGGGCTCACCATACTGGCCACCTGGTACTGGTGCTCTGACCAGGTACATTTATACACACAAAACAAGCCTTATTATGCAGTTCCTCTAATGGCCACTAGAGGCTTGCCACAAAAGTACAAAAGCCCTCAATAACTTGAAGTGAAGTGGGAAAACTCCTAAACTCTTTCTCCAAAAAGATAACAAAATGTAAAAACTTCAGGGTTTTTTTCACAACACGGGTGTCGACATCTTATATACACCTCTGGAAAAAGTTAAGAGACCACTGCAAAATAATCAGTTATCTGGTTTTACCATTTATAGGTATGTGTTTGAATAAAATTAACTTTGGAAAATTTGGAGTGGTCACTTAATTTTCTCCAGAGCTGTATGTTCTGGTGGCATTGTTAAAAAAATATTTGTCGATTCAAAAGATACAAAAGGAACCTTTTAGTAGTTTAGGCAGTTTTTGACCAGCTTTATTCTGGAGAAATCTAGGGATGCAGAAAATTGTGTTTTTTCAACAATATTAAGCAGGGTTGGTCAAAGTTGCTTCAAAATGTGATGAAAAAAATATATCACACAGGTTTGGAAAATTACCTTAGTTTGTGTGTTTTTTTTATCTCCCCTAAATTAGTAAATAGGTTAAAAACTCAATATCCAGCTACTAAATCAACCTTGCGGTTAGACTGATTGACAACTATTCTCAAGGTCAAGAAGGTGCTTTCAATCCCAATCTGAAATTTGTTTGGTTTTGTTCATGCCACTTGTCCTACCAGACTTCTCTTCACTAATGTGGCTGCATCCACAAATCTCAGCAAAAAAAAGAAAAGGTCAGGCTCCACCCAGTTGCCCTGATGATGATTCGTGCCAAACCCAAACCCCAGGCTTCAAAAATACCTTGAGAGACAGAAAACCTATAATTACATTTATTTGCAGTCTATGGGGAATGAGCAGACATATCTTAAAAATACCTCACTGTACAAATACACAACCATCAGACTGTTACAGATTATTTCCTACGAGCTGTTTTTATTTACAACATCCCCTTTTGGTCCCACGTCAATATTTAAAATGACATATATACCCATTCTCTACATCTGTACAGGTAATCCAGTACATCTGCCAAATATGTGAAAGCAAGCAACACAGTAGCCCCACTCATTAATAAGCAATCACACTGGTATCAACACAACTGACTCTTATATCAGTGATGAGACATAATCAGCTGATCTGTCACATCAGATATCTATTGTTGATATTGTTTGTGTAGGTTGGATATGGAAAAATTTTACAAAACAAAATTCTGAAAAATACAAGTAGTTGAGGTAATTGTAGAAATATTTGTTTACAACACTGAGAAGAATATCACAGCTGACCAAATCTGGCACAGCACCAGTTAAGGCTGGTTATCACCTACAAAAACACCCTGCCTCTGCTAGAAATCTAAACAGAACTCCTAATAAACAAATTGAAAGAATCCATGTTAAATCCATGTGTTTATGTTTGTAAACGTACAAATGTCAGCGGATATATCTTTATCAGAGTTTATTTCCTCACCGATATCAGTAACTGCTCCTCTAAAATTGGTTTGGAAGGTTATTCATTTACAGACAACATATCATTCAAACTGCCAACCATTGTTGACATAGTCGAAAAATCTCAATTAAATAGTTCTTGTATGTTGAGCCTCGGGGTTTGAAAACAGGAAATGACATGCATGTCAGAGAGAGAGAAGATTCCACACTAAAGAGTCATCAATTTCTCAGTAGGAAGTCTGTACCTGTACTACAGTTCTACCTAACAGCCTTGTTATTTTGAGGTGCTTTCTTCTGCGATGCTCCCCCCTGTGCCCTTAAGTGTCTTAAATTGCCCAGTTTTGAGAATGATAGTCCAAGTAACCCTGAAGGGTTGGCTGGCGGCTGTGGCGAGGTGTGATCCGTTTTCCTGTAACCTGGGCTGTGGCGGCGTGGCGACCGTCCTGAGCGTGTCTGTACGTCCAGATGGGCAGAATCAGGCTGTAGCATTTGACCCTGCCAGTAACGGTGTCCTCCAATCACAAGACCAGCTGCTCGGGTGGGGCGGTGAAAACTTCCTGGTTTGGCAATGATTACTTTAGCTCCCCTCAGTCGGCCATCACGACCTGGAGATTTCGAAGCCTGGAACAACTGGACAGAGAGAGAATGAGTAATACTGTAAATCCTCCTCTAGCCACTTCACACATGGAGTACCTCAGGGATCAATCCCCAGTCCTTCTATTCTCTACCTATATGCTCAAATATTTCAAAAGCATCACGTCAGTTTCCATTTTTATGCAGCTGATTCCTAGATCTACTTGATTCAAATGATGCTATGAGACTGAACAACACTACAGGTTTGCCTCACAGAAGTAAAATCAGAATGTCTTCCACTTATCAGAAGTCAGATGTTATAATTATAGATTCAGACTCTTCAGTCATATTTCCTCACACTTAGTCTCCCTCTCTTTAAATATTAAGCCTCATAGCAGAAATTTCAGTGTGACATTTGATAGTAGTTTGAAATAACACAATCAAAATCTACAGCTATAGCAATCAGCGCTAACGTTAGCAAGCTAAGCGAACAAGCTTCCACTTTTTGTGTGAAAGCTAGTAGGCCTTAACCATAACAGCATAATGGGTCCTCCCAAATGCTACGTGATCAATGCTATGTGTTTGAAAATGGCTTCCTCCTCTTTTAAACTATGGAAAAACGTTCAAAATTCATTCTTTTTTTATTTGCTGTACTCCCTGATTTTATTACATCTGCAACTCTCTTAATTCCAATCTGGGTCAATACAACCTATCCAAGAATTAACAGGTTCAGAATGCTGCAGCAAGACTACTCACAAGATCCCATAGAATATAATACTAATAATAATAGCATGTAACACCAATTTTATCCCCTTTACAGTGGGAGTCAATTTGAATATTGTAATGATTTTTAAGCCAGGTATGGAGCTGGCTTTTGACTATGTGCTAACCCCTCCCCTATAAACATATTATTTTAGAATTGCATTTTCTTAAATTGCTTTTATTATTCACTTTATTTTACGTGTCTATGTATATTTTATTAGATGTATTTCTTGGTTTTATGCCTTTTGAAATGTGCTTTACACATAAAGCTAGTACTATTATTGTTATTATTTGTGTTTGTGTAGGTGATTGTACAACGGTCCCTGTCTGCTAAGAACATGAGTCACGTGAAAGGAGCATCAATTCTGGCTGCCTATCTGAAGATGCTGCCCTTCATCTTCATCATCCTCCCTGGCATGATCAGCCGAGCTCTCTATCCAGGTGCGTGCACCCACATGTGGAGGGACAGACACACACACACACACACACACACACACACAGTGGAGTCACGCTTCTAATTAGAAAAAAGGAATGGCATGTTTACTGTCAACAGGTCGTGGCTTGCTTTGACACCACCAGTGAGACACACCCATGATTCCTGTAACTCTGGAGCATCACTGAACTTGCTACCAACTTGTTCATTGGCAAACGATATTCCTGGGAACCTCTGCACTTATGTCAGTGATTACTCATGAAATATTAAAAAAGGATTTAAAAGATTAAGGTCAAGCATTATGTCAACATCTACTTGTCAGTATTATCTAAGGCTGCAACTAACAATCAAAACCATGTGAGAAAATAATTCTAATTCAAATTTCCTAAAGCCCATGGTGATGTCTTTATTGTGCTTATAACACAAAAACAAAAAGATATAAAATGTACACTGATATAAAACAGAGAAAAACAGCATGTTCTGAGAATTTGAAAAATTACTATTCATTTCTGGCCTTGAATGTTCTGTCAGTTGATTAAGCGATTGAGTAAATGTTTCAACATCAAAGGATTAGAAATATTGACATAATTTCTACTGGGTGCTCACCTGTCCTATGTGCCTATGCGGTGAGGGGTGTCCTTGTCTGCGGAGCTGCTGTGATTGGCGGATGAGCGCAGCACTGTCATCTGACTGGCTGGGCTCCCGCAGGTCCAGCATGCTCTGGGAGAGGCGGGCCATCATGTTGACCCCGTCTCCCTGGCGATGCCCGCGACCCGACCCTGTCGTCACTCCGTTGGTCAACGGGTCTCTTGGCTCTGGCTGGGAACAATCGTAAAACTCCTCTTCTGATGCTGTAGAAGTGCTCGAGGGATTATCATTGGCTGCTCGGTCACACATGACCTTGGTGCTGTCTTGGCTGTCATCCCCATTGCTGCCGGAGTCCCCACCATCGTTCTTTGATGTTATGCGGCCACGGCCTGGCATCAACTCCCCATGGGATCTCGTTTTGCTAGAGGTATCCAAACTTTCCAATTGGTCCATTTTTATCAGAGTGACCTGTGGTTGGCCAGGCTGCTCTGAGGGGACGGGGTCTATGACTAACTGCAGTGTGCGGGGTTTAGGAACAGGAGGTGCTTTAGTTGGTGGAGCCTCTGGAGTTTGTTTAGCATTCTCTGTTGGCTGTGAATCGGCAGCAACATTGGATGGTGATGTAGGAGTGTGTGTATTTGGTTTGTGTGTTTCTTGTGTTAAAGGTGCATTTGTCTGCTGAGGAGGCGCACTGGAATCTGTTGCATCAATATGGTCTTTAATCGGAGAAGCGTGTGCTTGCTCTTTGAGCTGTTTCTTGGTTGGACTCACAGGAGAAGAAGCGTCTGTACTCGTATTTCCAGAAAGATTTTCGGCTGGTCCTGCAGCGTTTGCATCCTGACCTGAAGCGGGTTCCTCAGTCTTTGCTGGTAGTGTCAGTGGTGAGCTGAAGCGTATAGCCTGGCTGACCTCAAACCTCTCCGACCTCTGTAAGTGAACCTGATTGGCTCGTTTTTCATCCCTGATATTGATAAAGCCAATCACATCGCTTGGTGGGTCTGGCTCTGGCCAGGTGGGAAGGTACGGAATCAGGTACACTTTCTCCAGATGGGCTAATCCTGGATGTATGGGCGGCTCTTCGATAACCCCCTTAAGACGTCCCTTCATCATTTTTAGACCAGTGGGATTCTTGTTGCTGGAATTTTGGTCAGAAGATGTGGGACTCGTGTGGGTTCCTGTGGCAACGAGGGCATATTTGGGATTGATGAGCTTCCTAGCAACAGCAGTTGACACCGGAGCAGGAGCTGCCTGAGGGAGCGGATCTGGGATTGGTTCATCCACCATGAGAACCTTGTTGAGAGACACACTTCTGGACATGAGGTAAAGATCACAAAACTGCATGTCGAAGGTCTCCACTGCCTGCCCTGTGATCACAGTGATGAGGTTACGGTCCAAACGAGATGAGGACCAGGTGAAGCTGGAACAACACAAACATGGAAACATAAATTCACAGCAGTGACATCCCAGTACAATGCTGTCAGCCCTAGTGTATTTTTGATGCTATCACTGAGAGGTGTCCAACATTGGACATTTTCAAATTCTACATGTAGTGACTTTAATTGATATTTTTGGCCACTTGGGAGTAGTGGAAAAAAAATGCAAACTCCATATTGATAAATTATCTTATTAAGTTGTTATGGTGATCGAGTTAGCAGTTGCCTATTTACACACGCCGCAGACAGGTTGCAACATCAGCACTCATTCGGAGTTGTATTTTTTTTTTTTGGGCAGATTTTCTGTGGGCGTGTCTCTTTGTGCGACCCCTTTTACATCACATTGTTATTTAACCCATGTTAATATAAAAATATTGATTGCAGCAGCACACAGACATGCACTGTGTTCATACGCACTAACAACATACTGTGTAGCGCACCGCTCACCTGTATGAACCTGAGATGGCTCTGTCTCCATCCACCAGGAGGAACTTCTGGCTCAGCGATCCACGCACCTTCTGTGCCGACCGTGTGTAGAACTCCACACCTCCACAGCAGCGTACACGCAGATTCTACACACACACACACACACACACAGGGTTGATGCTATGTAAAGTCAGGCTCTTGGGGATTAAGCGTTGGGGGGAGGAAGGATTTTAGTGAACAAAGGGGAAATGGTGACAAGAGAATGGGTAGATGGAAAAGAATGAGTTTTCTTGTTGCTCAAGAAAGGTTCTTGTCATTTAATACCACCATAACCTCACATTAGCGCTACAGGTTGGAGCATGGACTGTATCTATGTATGTGCATGCTTGTGTGACACACCCTGCAATGTTAGTCTTTGGCCCTGTGATAAGGGTGTGGTTCCAGGCCAAGCGTTACCTCATAAGTAAATGTTCTGTGCAAAATCTCACAGGAGGCACAAAGCATAGGAACCATAAATGCTCAAAATAAGAGAGGGCAGATAAAAAAAAGCTCCAAGAGGGGGAGGTCTGGCGGTTAAAGCTGTGAGGAAGGAAGAAGGAGAAATGAAACAGAAACATGCTACAGTAAGTGAAGTGCATGGCTTCACTAATTGCCTGCAGCACAGACGGGAATGTGCTTAGTGTCTTCTGGCCTCCAGTCTTAAGTTATTTAGAAAGTCCCCATGAAACAAGTATTTTTCTGTTACTGCCTGGACCAGTTCAACTCAGAGAGGCAAAAAAACAACAAAGAAATTCAGCCTATGGCGAGAAACTAGCTGGTGCATGCACCTTATCAATGCCTGCAGGCAAAAACCTGTTACACCTACATCAAATATGTGCCCTACTTTCAAATATTTCCCTTGAAATAATATGCTTATTATCGAAAAATGTGTCTTTAACAAAAACATTGTATTTGACATGTTGAAATATGGAGCTTTTTAAAATAAACAGGTTTCTATTATTATAAAACTTATCAAGATTAGCCATCTGTCCAACTAGCTCATCCCCCGGCACCATCTGTGTGTGTGTGTGTAGACATACCTTTAGGTGTCCACGGTGCATATCAGCTCTGCCACACATGGAAAGAAAGCAGGGGACTGCAGCCATGTCAATGATTATGTATACAGGAACTTTGCGTTTGAAGGCTGCATCCAGCAGATCTCGAAAGATATCCACGTCCGTAAACACATCCATCACCACAGCTATCACCTACACACACGCACACAGGAAACCACAAATGGTGTTCATGTTTCCTGGTCTGTGAGGGTGGGTTTCAATTTAAGCTGCTCTTAACAATATTACATTCTGAAAGGAAACTGGACACTGCATCTAAAAAGCGAATTAAACCCTCAACGGCAAAGAATATTGTAACTGCTGTGAGCGCAGATGTCCCATAAAGATACTGCTGGAGACAAAGAGTGCTTTGACGAGTGGTGATAGAGTGTCTTGTCTCTGTGTGTGTTCAACAACACAGCAATACTAGTGACAGCATGGTACTCTTCACACAGCGCTGTCTATTCACTCTTCACCTTTTAAAACTGCAGAACTGCGCTCCCAAAGATCGGCAACTCAGTGAATAAGGTGAACAAGAAAATTGCTCTAGCGAGAAGCTAGGTAGCAAACCACGAGGTTAGAATATTTGTTGCCCCAGATTTAAAATCTTTCAAATCTACATTATACTTGAGTGTGATGAAACATGGTCTTGTCAATCCTAGAAAAGGTTGGAAAAAGTGGAAGGCAGTAGTAGGTGAGCTTTGCACGTCCCGCAGCTAAACCTCGCACATGTGTACTGCTGTAATATCCACATTATTGTAAAGTTTGTTTTTTGTTTCAAATTTCTATCTCTATTTTATCTTATTCATTCATTCATTTCATTCATTCATTATCCATACTGCTTATCCCGAAGGGTCGCAGGGGGGGGCTGGAGCCAATCCCAGCTAACATTGGGCGAGAGGCAGGAAATAAGTATTTTATCTTATCATATTTTATTTACTTT
>JAVQJF010044946.1:0-13013 GCA_036023855.1 Gadopsis marmoratus | reverse complement strand
TTTAAGGAGTCAAGGGAGGGGGGGGGGGGGGGCACAAATAGAAAATATATAACTGTAGTATGTGTGACTTTATTTTTTATTTTTTTTTGGTCTTTTGGCATACTCACTCTCAACACAGGGAGGACCTGACCCCCCATGCTCGGAAAGGTGTGCGCCACCGAGCTACGCCTTTATCCGCAAGTTTAACGACGGTGATAAATGCGAATATTCACAGGAAGTGACGGATGTTTTACGGAATTGGACCTTGGGAATGTTAAATATTAATCTCTCCTGGCTTCCTTTTTGAAACCTACTCACATGCTTAGCTTGTATGAACTTTAGTCTTATCATACGAACTCGTGCTCTCATTCGTATCCAATACATTGTGCAATTATTATAATGCTTAGATAATCGTTCGGGATATGTGTTCATATCAATCATAGCTTTTATAATGTGTGCGTATTCATGTGGTCGTGTATATAAACTAAATTCCGGCATGATATCAGTGTTTTTGTGTATGAGTCAGTATGTCGGTGTTAAAGTCCGTCCCAATAAAATAGCCTATGGTTGAATTTTATACAAGTTCTGTTAAATGATCAGTTTCATCGCACGACACCCCCCAATGATAGCTCAGTTTATATATTATTTCAGTCTACCACTGAATCTTGTCGAAGCAATTGCTCTTCCATTACTGCTACAATTCAAAATACCCAAAGCCCATACTCCCGCTGCACGTGACGTTTCAACTGAATGTGTTGTGTCATCCACAAATACTATATACAAATTCTGTTTTGAGAAGCAAATACTTGCCATGTGTAGTCAAGCTCTGTTTGGCTCTGGGAAAAGAGGAAATAAATCGGTTTGGGCTGTTCTCTGCTGAAATACAGTCTGACGTCGCCATCTAGCGATGGCTTTGTGACATGCTCAAGTGGATTAGTAGTCAAACATCACATACAGGGCCTCTTGAATAATAAATATTTTGTATTCCTTTAATTTTGTAATAGTTGCCTTAATTTGAATTTGTCAGCTGTAATAAACAGATGGGGGTGAAAAATGCAGGCAAACCTTCTTATTTTAATAATTAACACTGCAAAATACCCTTATCGTGTGTGTGACCGTACAATGAAAACAATCGGTGAAATATCACAATTTGACCTCGACATTTAATCATGAAGGGCACTGAGGTAAACATAACTTTCTCTTCAAATTAGTTTCTTAATTTTTGTTTAATAAATCCGTCCATTTGTAGTTTACTTTCTAAATACTCGTCACACTTTGGATAAATTGCTCCAAAATTAATCGGTTGTTTACGGAGATCCAGCTATTTTATCCGTACAACTTTACTATTTTTACATATAGGTCTATATGCTATATTCTGATATACAAAATTGTTGTTTGTATGCTTATTACTAATACTACTTCATACTAATTCAACCGCGTTATTTGTTTTGCTATTTGGGATTTATTAAAATATGATAATGCATATATAGGCCTACCAAAATTCAGAATCCCAATAGGAATCCATTTATCTCTTTGAAATATAGTTTTAACATTTCTGTAGGCTGTCTGTGATTATTGGATTTTTAATTATTTGACTTAAATTGAATAAGGCTTTATAATGAAAAAATATATAATTAATATCTATTGGCGCTATATAAATCTAACCTTTTAATTTAAGGGGAATTAATCTGAATTCATTCTAACTTTCCTTGGCAATTTTCTGGTGTTGGAGAGGGGGGGAGACGCAATTGGCTTTTCAGTGCTAGAAACGTATTTATTTCGTCCCCAGTCACTCGCCTCGCTCATCGTTCACTGTCGTGTTAGCCTGTAGTGTTGACATGTAACTTGTTGATCTATATTTCCTTTTTTGAGCGTCTAAAAGCAGTTATAATGCAGCTGCAACCCAAAACCCAACATCCCAGCATGCTTGGTCTGGCTGCAGTATTGACTATGATTAGACAAATATCAGACATGAAACCAAATCCTTCCTAATTCACAGCTCCGGCTCCTCTGGCCGCTTCTCCCACCGGTTTGGCTGATTTACGTGGTGATATGGGCCCATTTTGTTAAACGTAACAGCTGTATGTATTCTCACAATTTCAAGCACAAGGCCTTAAACTGACGCTCACTATCGTACGTCAACCTCACACAGGCTTATACATTGTTTTTCTTAATTGAAAGTGCTTAGACTTAAAAAATCTAATAATAAATAACTAAATAGTTATCATTTTTCCTTTGCATGCGAACGCGAATGGCTCTCAAAAGATATTGACTGATTAGCCGCGTTCTCTCGACTCATAAGATTAAATAGTTAAGTAATGGCCACTTTATATTAATCCTCATCCAGAACCTGGGTGCTAAATTATATAATCACTTATTACTATTGGAACTACTAGTAGTAAGTCTGGTAAGAAGTAGGCCATTAGTTGTATAGATAATTAACAATAATAATAATGCATTGTCAGTTGCAGCCATACATAGTCTAGGCCTATTTTCCAATTTAACGTGTGTTATAATTTATTGGAATTATGCTTTGAACGTTCAATAGCCTATCGCATCTTAATGGGTATTCAACATTTGAAAGTCATTAATTTTCAAGACTCTAATACTATTGAGTTTGTTTCATTTTTGTAAAAACAACCAAATATTCCGTCGTCCAAACAAATACTCTCTGGGTAATATGCAGTCACTACAGGCTGGATTGTGGAGTATTTTTAAATGGTGCGCACTCTAATATATTATGCTTATGATCTGAACACGACGAGCTGGCTGAGAGAAGCGCAACACCAGACAAATGTGAGA
Source organism: Gadopsis marmoratus (assembly GCA_036023855.1). NCBI lineage: Eukaryota > Metazoa > Chordata > Actinopteri > Centrarchiformes > Percichthyidae > Gadopsis > Gadopsis marmoratus. The sequence continues at coordinate 10,232 of JAVQJF010044946.1, read as the reverse complement.
CAGCACACTGTCCGCTCCCACGGAATGCAGCGTTGCATCGCTCCCACGTCCCCTGACGTAGATATGACGGGGCACGCACGCGTCAGAAATGGGGGGGGGGCGGGGTCTGACTGCTCATTGCATCCTGTAGTCCATCGACACAGAAGAGCCGAAGCCGTAGAGCGGAAGTGTACTGCAGTGACGTCGCCTGCTTGGCAACTCATTGGCTGGGGGAGCACAGCAGACTCCTATTGGCTTGCTGAGAACTAAAACAAGCCTGTAAGTCCCGCCTCCAAGCTGACGCATAACGCAGGAGTGGGACGGCCCACTGAGGCTGGAACACACAGTAGGCTGGGTCACTGTGCAAGACTTGAGTTCTGCTGCCACACTAAGACAAAAGAGTGTGTAGCAGCCCGTGGCAATATCAGAGTCTCTATACTCAAGAGTGCAATACTTTTATTTTCCATCCGTCGGAACGGTCAGTTGCATCACAGAGCACTGTGAAAACTAAAGTACACAAAGGACATCTTATAAACAAGACAGAAGGAAAACAAAAAACAGTACCTCACTACATACAATAATTAGCAGATCAGTGCTGCTTAGTTGGCATACAACACCTTACAGTACAATAAAGTTACAACAGTTACTTTAAACAACTTCCACAGCCTTACGTGCTTCCCCTGCAAGGTAACTCTTTAGAGCATTTTATTCTCCAACTGGGAGGGGCTTCTGGCCGGTAAGGGCAATGAAGGACATTTTCCAGTGTAAGAACTTTAAGAGGTCACCAACAAACAAGGTTGGTTCTGGGGACAGGTAGACGGTTTAGGGTGAAGAGCTTGCAATTCCCTGGATTAGGCTGATCTCCTGAGCTGCTGACAGTTCAGGCGGTGCAGGGTGGGGCTGGAATGGCGTGGCTTGTGGATTCAGTGGAGTTCTGAATTCAGTATTTTGGCAGCCATATTGAAATTTGTGGTCAGTCTCTTCTTCACAACCTTCAAACCCATCAAAAATACATTCTCGCCCGAGCTGATGCTACTTTGACTTCATTGTCTGCCTGTAGCTGTTGTAACTTCATCTTTTCCTCTTCTATCTTAAAGTTCATTTCAGCCTCCCTCTGCTTGGTTTCTGCCAGTATTTGGATTTCCTTGAGTTTCCATTCACTCTCCAGTTTATCGATTCTTGCTTGTTGAGCATGTATTCTTTGTGTAGCTTTGGCCTGTTCTAGACTGGCTGCAAGGGCGTCTACACGTTTGCTAGAGGACCTGGAGGTGTTGCTTGAGCGGTTGCTTGAATTTTGTGATGACTCTGAGATTACCGTTTGTTGTCTCCAAAAACAAACCCATACTCATCCTTGTTTAGCACCATCCTCACTCTTTTCTCAAGTCGGTCATTTAAAGCCTCATCTATATTCCCTTGCCGTTTACTGACGAGATCACAAATCTCAGCTGTTGAAGTGACATGTGCATCCATTTTCCTGGCAACATCTGGAGTAGTGGTGTGGTTGCGTCGAACGGGCTCATAGTGTTGGTGTACTATGACACGTCTGGATTAAATGTCCCCTTTGCTTAACAGAAAACTATCAGTCTCACTCTAATCTAATTTGCTGTCTGCTTCCAAGAGTCATAGGCTTTGTTGAATGCCATTTCATTATTCTTTGCTTCCTGTTCATGCAGCTCTAGTCCATTTTGTGTTAAACTTCGCTCACGGGAGCTGGAGCTGGCTTGTTGTGTCTCTGGGGGATTGTCTGTTTCATTAACAGGTGGTGACATCTTATTGGTTTTGAGCATCTGTACTGTAACTATAGCCTTTGAGTGTTTTCTCTGGACTCAAAGCCACCATTCATTCAAATTTAAGTTAAGACTATAACATCACTTGAGATGTTTTCCTTTAAGACTATAACAGCACTCACATCAGACATTTACACTTTGTGGACACCAAGGTTAGCAAACAGGGATGACACAAAATGTCACAAACAAGAAAACTGATAATGCTCTACAGTCAGACTAATTTTCCCTTTAAACATTGTTACAGGTTCAGAATTTAAGATCTGGTGAGGTGTCACTGACCTCATAACCTTAGGACTAGCTTTACACAATTTAGAAGCACACATTCAAACCTCCTTTGAATTATTGAGGATGTGGCAGTTCTTGAGCTCTTTAATTGTTGAACATCTCATGTGATTAATTAGCTGAGCAGGTCACTGTAAGTGTTCTTATCACCACAGCTTTGATCCTGTCAGCGTGTCTGTGATTGATTTTACCCTCCTGTCGGCCAAAGTGTCTTACTGCAGCTGTGGCATCCGTACGTGTATGTGTGTGTCGGACATCAGATGATCTTGTTATCCGCTGGCTGATGGAAGACGTCGACACAAGTGTGGTGGATTGCTCAAATATAGCGTCGAGATGTCACAATATCACAGCAGAGTCTCTGCGGGTGCAATACGTTTGTTTTCCAGCCGTAGAAATGGTCAGCGATGGTCGGTGATCACGGAGCACTAAAGTAAACACAAAGGACATCTTATAAACAAGACGGAAGGAAAACAAATACAACAGTACCTCACTACCTGCAATAATTAGCAGATCCTCGGAAGAAGGATACATTTCAACGTGTATGTGTGTGTTTGAGCGTTGTTCTCTGCACATGTGTATCGTGTTTGACCATTAAACGACCGAACGGTCCAATTATTATTATTATTATTATTATTATTATTAAACAACTCCGTATGCAAATACATTACAGCTTACATTGAATCACGCACCTCGCTCCGCTCCCCAGAGGTGCAGACGGACGCGCTATCTCGCGAGCGGTGTCGTTAACTTGCCAGTGACGCGGTTGGACTATAAATGCACGTCATTGCGCCGAAACGCAAAAAGTACACAAATGTACAACGTATCACGATAACTTACAAGGCACCATCGCTTCAATGAGGCCGGAGATGTCGGGCACCTTTAACATGCTGCACTGTCGCCGTGCAGATTTCCGGGTTTTGCAGCGTCAACTCAAATCCGTCAGTGCGCGACCACTGGATGACGTCACTGTCATTTACATAGTTTATTGCCGTTAATTTAACTTAAAACGGCTTCACCAAAGGTATCCTGCCCTTTTCTACTTATTCCTTTGCTGTACCTGAAGCTCCCCGTTTACTTTAATCCCAAATGACTGAAGAGAGTGAAGTTATCAATGTAATCTGGCACACTGTCAAAACACATTTCAAAGCCCGTGACGTTTTACTATCCAGGCCCGTGTTACACCAACAGTGAAAGTGGATTCCTTTTTAAAGAGACGTTATGGTTTATTTTCCATCAAATTAATCGAAAACGTATTTTGCATCCTCGAAGATGGCCTGTATATATTCGCCATAAAAACTCTGTATTGCATGAACTAATAATAATACCTCGTGAGGTTTTCGGATCAGTGAATTGGTCTATTAGACCACATATCCCATAAGCAGCCAGGCGTGTCTCTGCCTGCCTGGCAGACGCGGTTGAACACTGGCAGGGCCAACAACAACAACAACAACAACAACAACAACAACAGCTCTTTACACTGACCTTCGCTGCCCCTCAGCCAGGCCACAATACGGCTCGGTCAAGCTTGAAAAGCACGAGTTTTGGAAGATTATCTCCCAATGCGCCACAAAGACCTGCGCAGACAGGATTTTCTCCGAGACCGTGACAGCGGTCAAATAGAAGCACTTGACCGAGATTACGTGGCAGCCTCCTGCATGTCCCAGTCGGCGCCTTATTCTGCCACAAACGGCCTAACCTGTCCTGATACCCCCCCAGATAAACTCATTTAGTTATCTAACATAATTATTATATTTATTGTTAATTTATGAAGGGTGTAGACTGTCAAGCTTATGTTTTAAAAGAAAGATTACAGATTACATTGAAAGCAGAGGGTCTGTTTAGTCGGCGTATTTTTTTTTCCCTCATCAAAGATTAAGCAAATTCCCTTAAAACAAAATACATGTCTTATTTCACGTTAGTTATAGTCAAAGAATCCTAATCATGCAGGGTATAAAGCCGATTTGTGGAGTGAACCTTTGTTAAAAACACGTTAAAGCAGTTTTGTTCTATATCATTTGATTCCCCATATCTAAAAGTGTTAACAGAAGCTCCATGGGGGATTAATGAAATGTGTCTGTGAAAATGTTTTAAAAACATATTCTATCCTGTATAGACAACAGTCTGATGTGACCGAGTCGCTGTTTTAATCCAAAATAATTGAACATAAAGGCTAAAAGCAATACCTTCACGTTTTTAGGCCTCCACCCCCCCAAAAAGTAAAATAGCTTGTCGATCTATAACCGCGGGACTTTTTTTGTTTTTTTTATGGAGAAAAAGTTACAGTCTGATTTGGTAGCTACCAGGAAAAATTAGGATCTGTGAATAAAAACACAATATCCAGTTGTGGCTTCCCTTCATCATTATTTGAGCCTGGTTTAAAAAAAACCAAAATAGTGAGACAAAGGAGATTATAAATCAGGAGTTCATGAGCTCGGCTGCACACAAAAGGCACGAGCGAGACATTTAATTTAATCCGCGTTTTCGTTGAAGTTGCTGGAATAAACCTGCGTGAGGCAGAATGCTGGATCTAAAATAGTGTCTGTGGCCGTTAACCAGCAAGTTCACATTCGGGCAAACACAAACAGGTTTCTGTCAAAAGCCAAATGCAGAGATGCTTAAATCCAAACATCTATAGTATAACAGAGGCTTTTTATTTTAGACCAAAGCATACAAGGGAGAAACGAACCTATTAAAGCTCACCATTCACCGGCTCAATCCGACTCTTTGTTAAATACAATTCTTTTCAGCACCTTTCGAGGACTGAAATTAAATTGGAAATTGACTTTGTAATGCTCTGAATGTGTTTTGGGGTTTTTTCTCTTTGGGTGTAACAAGTCATCGATAGCAAGTTGCCCAATTAAGACACGGGGGTTTTTCTAACGCAATAGCCTAGTTTAATACATTGTGACTTCCTTTTTTTTTCCAAATAGTAGAAACCTGATCACTACACTTGAAATGCGACTTGTGTCTTTCTGTCTGTCTCTTCCCTTCTATCTCTTGTGCCTTTCGTGAAATGTCACTTATTTCCCCCACTGAAGTCCAGTTTATGTCCTTTTGTCCAGGTCCGCTCCTGCTGACGCCTCGTTCCCCAGGATACTTTCGACAGACTAATCCAGCCTTGTGAGTCTCCACTGGTTAGCCAGATGTGCTCCCGTTGACCGTGGAGTTGATTCCCTGCAATGGCCCCTGTGTGGTCCGCCCGGCCCCTCTGTCGTCGCCATCGCTGTCGGCAAACGTTTGTCACCTGTGGATAAATCAACAGATGTTCGATTCAGGTTCAAATGTACTGATAATTTCCCGCCTCGTTCATTTATACCCAAGTAAGTGCAAGCTCTGATTGTCTCATGTTTCAGTCTAATGGTTTTACAACCCCCCCTCCTTCGCAACCCAAGGCTCGTATCAATGTAGCAGCAACATAACAGCTGAGCCAAGACCATGAGCCATTCAAGTTCAAAAACACTTTAAAACAAAATCAAAATGTTTAAATATACAAAGGTGGGGGGGAGGGGGCACATGTAAACACGTGCATTTATATTCTTAATGGACGTTTCACGTGTTACACATGTATTAATTGGCTCAGCCTACATTTGTTGGGCCTGTGCCACCGGCCCGCATTATAAACCTCCACGTTGAGCTGAGCTGTATAATATGATGTTGTAACGCATCTATAAGAGTGTGCGCATTCAAAGGCCACAGTGGGCACCCGTCTCCTCATTGTAGAGCCAGACTGTATATTTTCGGCCTCCTGCTCAGCACACTACACTAGAGGCGGTGTTGTCATTAAGAAAACAGTCATTGCATGCTTTGAGGCTCAGGTGTGGTGGCCCATTTTTCTACCATCAAATGAAAACAACAAAACCGCCTGTAGAAAAAAAAAAAAAAAGCTTTAAGGCTTTTTCATTTCACTTGGAAGACTTAAACTACAGGCGGTTTCCTTTGCAAGACACTGAATGCGCCTATTTAGGCTCCTTTACAGCCCATAGGCCTACCTGAAGTGTACTTTCAGATCCTCCCCACACTTGATTGTTTACTTGTTGTTTAACAAGGTTTTATGGCACGCGGGTTGGGCTCTCTGTATGTCACCTTCTCTTCCTGACAAAAACCCCACTGCGCCTCTAACATCCCGGGATAGCTTCACTTAATTTAAAGTTAAATATGTTGTGGTGATGTGTGAATTCTTAGAATTGTATGACTTTAGTGTTTCGTTTATTCTACATGGCAAAGTGTGTGTATGGGTGGGGGCGCGTGTGTGAGCGCGCGCAACGTACAACAACATTGCAAAGGAATTTAGACTTAAAGGTCAAGAAAACAGGTTCCCTGAGTAAATACAGATTCTGTCTCTCATACTATCATATATACGGCCGTTTATTGCTAGAAGTCAGCGCATTAATGCTTATTTCTTTTAGGCTTGTTACATTTATTTTTTTAAATAAAGATTATGTAAACTGAACGTTTTCTATGAATAAAGCACCAAAGAGGACGTTCTTATCAACGTGAGGGGTTTTCATGAGGCTTCTCCCTAGTAACATCATGAGTATCAAGAATTAGTTAAATTCAAACCTACACCAGATCAGATATTAAGGACCTGCATCTCATGATACACCGTTAGTGCGAAGGTTAGGTTCCTTTGACGTTTCCTCAGCTTAGAGTTACAGGCTCAGTATCGACCAATCTGGTAACCTAAAGCCTGAGCCTAACCTAAATGTAAGAGCAATTAAAGGAACTCCATCCGGGGCACGGGGAGCCCTTTGCTCCCTCCCCCGAACTTGAAGTCCACCGTACAGACGAAGCTTTGGCTTTGAGAGATTTTACGCAGCGTCAGACTGCGTTTAAAACAAAACACATCTGATATAAAATTGACGTTTGATTGTTTGTTTGTTTTATGCTTGTCTCTCTATATAGGAAACCATTATTTTTAGTCAAATGGCTAAAAGATATGCTTATTTATTGTAATTGCAAATCATACCTTAGTTGTGTACAGACATGAGTTTCTGTGTCGTTGAAAATCCTCAGCTGCTGACTTTGAGTCCGTGGTGGCGACTTCCTATTACGCTTGGCCAGTTTTGTGGTGTCTGTCTGGCCGGGGAGAGGGGGGGGAAAAAACCGCAGCAGAATACTATAGCAGCTATAAAAAAAGCAGGTCTGTGCAGAGCTGGCTTTGGTTTTCCAGGGCATCCTGTCCTCAATTACAGCTTAAAAGCTTCAGCTCAACTCGTAGAATTTGTCTGGATTGACTGAGAGGCGGAGCGTGTGGTCGCAGAGACACTCGAGTTGTTTGTGCCTCTGCAATTTATCCAAATAAAGAGGCCTTCAAGCAGGACGGTGGATAGCACAGACTGCGTGTTTCCCCCCCTCCTTCCTTTGATACTCTCAGGGCGTCAGTTGGTGCTTGCGCCGTCTTAGTGTGTGTGTGATATTTTAAGGTTGTGTTTCACATGTGCCATCAGGAACCCCCTGGATCCCCATGTGGACACCGGGCTGTGGGGCCAGGCCAGCCGCGGCGGTCTTAATCCGAGCTCAGGTCTCATTCACAGCACGTTAGAGTCAGGTTGCAGCCAGTCCAAAACAAGCTCCACGGTGGCCTCAGAGCAGCCAGGGGACTATGCACACGAGGACATGTTTATCAAATCAACAGAAGAAATTCCTGCATTTCAAGAGTCTTAATTTACTTTAGCTTCAGCGGAACGTAAACCTTATTTATGTGTGAATTTATAGCCTCAGATTTAATTTAGGTTGCTCACAATCGGGGTTTTAAAATAGATGTATTTGGTATTTTAAAATCCTGCGCAACACGATCCACTCAGAAACAATATGCATCTCTTCTCTTGTGTGTATGTTGATGGGATTTACGCAAACGTTTGTATATAAGTGCCAATGGTATAAAATAGGGGAAAGCAAAATAGGAATCTGATGAAAATTATTATTCACCAAAACATAATTGTCTTGTAGATTTCTGGAAGCTGTCTACTTTCCGAACGATGCACATTTGAACAAATATTTGCACCGGAACGTAAAGAAATAGCCGCGCGTAAAAGTGGAGCGAGTTTCAATGTTGCAATTTTTTTTTTTAGTGGACCATTAAATGTTAATGAGACAAAACAGAGCAGTAAGACGCGGATCATTAAATAAAAATGTATAATTTTGAAGAATTTGTAGCATTTGACTATTGAAGCAGTGTTGATGATTGTAGGCGACACACTACAGGTTATTGCGTATCTTCCTCAGTGAGCCTCTGGTTGGTCTCTTGTGAGCAGTATGTGTTTCTAATGTTACACACAAATAAATACAGATTCTTACAATGTATTTAATAATCTAAACCTTGCAGCCCAAAGTGCCTGTTTCCCGGTGCAAGGTCTCACAGAAAACCAGTCTTTGTCTGGGGTTTACCTTGAATTTGCATTCTGTTCACTAATACATTTTAATTCCGTATGCATTTATTTCGTCAACCTTTCAGTTTCGTCTTTGTTACAGCGGCACTAACACAAGGCTGCAGCCAGTTGAAACATTAGCCGCTACTTTGAACATGACCCTGATAACCAAATGCCCACTGGGCCAAATGCTACGTTGTAAAACCACCAAATGATGACTAAGACCTTTCTAAAAGCAGACTCCAGAGATAAGCTGGTTGCCTCCTTACTTAAGCTGAGGTCCATGTTATCTACGCACAGTAAATACTGGCTTAGTTAATGTTGTCCAGGTAAGGCTGGGATAATTAAATTGTTCACGCGCGGCATGCATAAGTCCAAACAAGGCAAACTAGAAAAGCTTAAAATACTTATTAAGCACATATTTGCTTCAGGGCAGTTTGGAGTGTGAAAAAGCACGCAGCATCTGGGAAATTGATAATGATATTTTGGCCAAATCTACCGACTGAAAGCCCTGTTCTGCCTTCTAACAGTCAACATCACTGCATAGTGTCTCTTCCTCCTGACTTCGCTGCATGCAAAAGAATTCATTTTGTCGCCGACATGGCGATAAAGCACCAATGTCGAGCTTTAGGACACACAGCATATCTCCTACACACACACACACACACACACACACACGCACACACGCACTCTTTCCTACTCGCGCACTCGTGCGCAGGCACGCGCGCGCGCGCGCGCACACAAATGCACGGCCTGAAAATCTGTCAATTTCTTCCGCGTGGTCACGTGAGCCTCCTCCTCCGTGGAGTGGATGGAGATGGCTCTCCACGTCAGCTTTACGTCTCCAAATTTCAGCTCGGCGAACCTGCTTCAAAGAGGCAGGAGGCACGGCGCTTCAGAGCCATGTTCAGGGCGGTTATAGGCGAATCAAACCCCGACATAGAGGTGTAGCAGACGGTGAGCAACGATGATGGATTTTGACGAAAGGGTCCCCGTCGGATCGAACATGTATTTGCCCAGTTGCACTTATTACGTATCGGCGGGGGCTGATTTCTCCGGTCTTCCCTCGTTTTTATCCCAGACCTCGTCCACCCGCCCCATGACATACTCCTACTCCTCTAACCTGCCGCAGGTCCAGCCCGTCAGAGAGGTGACGTTCAGGGACTATGCCGCCATTGACGCGTCCGGTAAATGGCCGCACCGGGGGAACCTGCCCCAGTGTTACCCCAGCGCGGAGGACATGGTGCACCGGGACTGTCTGTCGGCGCAAACCGCCGTCGTAGGGGACATGTTCGGCAAAAACAGCCCCGCCGCCGCCGCGTACCACCACCACCACCACCACCACGCGAGCGCCGGCTCCGCCGCCACCAACTTCTACGGGAACGTGGGCAGAAATGGCGTGTTGCCACAAGCCTTCGACCAGTTCTACGAGACGGCGTACGGCAACGCGTCGGAGGGCTCCTCCGCGAATGGCTACTCGGGGAGCAAGAGCCCGGCCAAGCAGCCCGGCTCCGCGCCGGAGGACGCGCCGTCGTGCAGGGACGCCGAGGCGAAGGAGCAGCGGGAGGAGACCAGCAGCCCGGAGTTATCTTCCGGCAACAATGAGGAGAAATCCAGCAGCAGCAGCAGTACGTATTAAAGTCAGTGCCTTGGTATATGAGAGAAAGTTTGCAATCTTGCGCGCCGCTGTTAAAATTTTTATATGCTGTTTTATAAGCATATAAGGTTTATAGAGGGCCTGCAGTCCCGGGGGGGCGGGGGGGGGGGGGGGGGGGGGGGGGGGGGGGGGGGGGGGGGGGGGGGGGGGGGGGGGGGG